>BOSO01002866.1:233947-245349 GCA_018403395.1 Gorsachius goisagi
CCCCCCCCCCCCCCCCGATTCCGTGCCCCTCGATGTTGTACGATAGCGTTAGCGTGTCCTCCCCCCCCCCCCCACCGCATGTAACTGCCCTGTAAATACGCCCCCCGCCCCCCCGGGGCTGCTTTTTTTTTATTTTCTGCGCTGGAAGTCCCGGCCCCACGCCCCTAGAGCTAGGTCAGTCCTTGGGAAAAAAAAGAGGGGGAAAAAAATAAAAAAAAAAAGCCTGACACCCCCCCCGGCCCCGTTGTGGTTCATGGAGAAGCCGGGGGGGGGGAACTGCGGCCTCGCCGGGAGCGTTTGCGGTGTCAGAAAGGAGTGGGGGGGACCCCCCCCAAAAACCCCGGCACCCATTTCCATAAAAAAAAGGAAAAAGAAAAAAAAAAAGAATAAAAGAGGACCATGCCAAAACCCCCAATTTGTAACAAAGTTTTGGTTTGTGTTTGTGGGGGGGAAGGTTAAAAGGCGAAGGGGACATGGCAAGCGTGGGGCTGGGGGCACCTCAGGGCCACCCTGGGGACAATATGTAGGTGTCCGCATCCCTGTGGGGGATGGGGTGTGTGTGCAGCCATGGGTGGCCCTGCCAGTGGGTGGCTTGGCCTTGCCGCGTCCCGGGGGTCACCAGGGGCTTGGGGTGGGGGTGATGACCTGGGGCTGGGGACCCCCCAGGTCCAGTGGGCCTTGGGCTGGGGCCACCTCACCACCAGGGACACGAGCTCCAGGGACCGGTTGCCACCTCCAGGGCCACCTCACCACCGTGGGTGCCAGCGCTGGGGCCACCTCTCTGTGGCCATGTCACCATGGGCACCAGCTCCTGGGACACGTCATCGCCATGGGCAGCAGTGGCAGGGATGCCTCACCCCAGCCCCGGCTCTAGGGACGCCTCAGCACCCTGTCCAAGGATGCATCACCACCATGGGCACCACTGGGGCCACCTCACAATGGCCATTGCCACCAGGGCCACCTCACCACTGCAGCCACCAGCTGTAGGGACACCATTAGCACAGCCACCAGCTCAAAGGATGCGTCACCACAACAGCCACCACCTCCACGGGACACCTCACCACAGGCCCCAAGGACTTGTTGCCATGGCCACCAGCTCTGGGGACACCCCGCCCACCATGGCTACCACCTCCAGGGGCCACCTCACCACCACCTCCACGGCCACCTTGCCACCAGCTGTAGGGCTGCCGCACCACAGTCCCCTCACCCCCCCACACCCTTTCAGCCCCCACATCCCCAGTGCTGGGATTCTGGGGTCACCAGGGCGAGTGGATGGTGGGGTGGTGGTATCACACACTTGGCAGGGCAGCGGGGGCACCCCCTGTGTTACCCAGGCTGAGGGATGGCAGGGAGGTGACACCAGCGCTGTCCTCAGCAGTGCCTGCCCCCAGGGACACCCCTAAGGCGCTGCCTCAGTTCACCTGGGAAGGAAACGGGGGGGGGGGAAAGAAGTGGGGGGTGGAAGGCAGAAAAGTGGGGGGCCCCAAGTTCTTTTGGTTTTTTTTTTTCCTCAGTGTTTATTAAAAACAAACAAACAAAAAAAAAACAGGAAAGGGGGGGGGCGCGTGAGGTTTTTTTCCTCTTTTTTTTTTTTCTTAAAAAGACCAAGGTGGCCCGGGGGGGTGCTGGGGGGTCCTTACTGGCCTGGGGGGGCCCCCCTGCCACCACTGTTCTCTACAAAGGTGCCCCCAAACCAGTGGAGGGGGGGCTCCTTCTCTGCACCCAGGCACTCCAAGAGGTGCCCCCCCTCCACCCCTGCCCGGGGCTAACCCCCCCCCCAGGGCTGGTAGCCCAGATCCTGGCTGGGGGGGGCATGCATTAAGGCAATCGTCCTGCTTCGCCCTGCCGTTTGGGGAGGGGGGGGTGGGACACAGGGGAGAGGTGGGGGCCCCCCCTCCCCGCCAGAGAAGGGGGGTGACCACTGCACATGGGGGGGGCTGCTACAGCTAAGGGCTATGTACAGGCCCCTGTGGAGGGCGGGGGGGGGCGCCCTGGGGGCTTGCTTGTGCTCAGAAATGGCTCCCCTGCCCCTCCCCCCCAGCCCCCTCCCCACGGGCAGGCAGGGGCTGAGGAGGGGAATGGGGAGGGGGGGGGTTGTCCCATGGGTGCCATGTTCCCCCCACACCCCCACCCCACCGGCTCTAGGAGTCCTTGAGCATGCTGATGCGGGCGTAGATCTTGAGGGCGGGCCCCAGTTTGATGTTCATGGTGCTCATCAGGTGATCCTCCTTCAGCAGCAGCAGTGCCTGCCCGTCGATCTCCTGCGCCCGGAACTCCTCCGCGATCTCCTGGCAGCCTGCAGGAAGGGGACCACACTCAGCAACAAAACCCCAACCCTCCTCTTTTCCCCCCAACCCCCCCGGCGGCGCAGGGGCAGAGGGGGTGGCACTGAGTGCTCCTCACCTGGCAGTGAGCGGATGAACTCATAGACGTCCTCCACGTTCCACTTGCTGGGCTCGCTGGGCAAGAAGCGATGGCTGATGCTGGCCAGGTCACGGACGTGGACGTCGGGCAGCTCCATCTCACGCAGCTCCAGGTCTCGCTCGCCCTGTCGCCGGCGGGAGGTGGACGAACTGGCCGAGATGGGGGAGAGCGGCTCCTCGTAGCTCGAATTATCCGAACAACGGCTTGAGTCTTCTTGGCTGTGGTTGAGCTGCAACGACGCCGTCACAGAAAGAGGCACCGAACCCGGCGGGAGAGAAACCGGCGGCTGCGGGACGGAGCAGCACCGGCCTCAGAGCCCACCCGTGCGCCTCACCACGAATTTGGGGACGGCTCCTGCCCGTCCCCCACCCCTCACCTGCTTCTTGGTGTCTTTGCTGAGGGCGGGCAGCGTCCCCTTGCAGGTCCGGCGGCGGCCGTGGGGGGGACCGCCGGGTTTTTGCAGCTTGCTGCGATCTGGGTGGAACAAACCCACCCGCTTCGTGCACCCCACGTTGTACCTGTGGGGTGGGAAGCGGGTGAGGGGGGGTTGTGGTTTTTTTCTGGGGGGCTGTGGGTTTTTTGGGGGAGCTGTGGGTTACCTCTTGGCACAAGCCATGGAGCAGAAGCGCTTGGAGCGCTTGAATTTATAAGCGAAGTCAACGCGGCCGCAGAGCTCACACTTCAGTTTGGGGGGGTTCCCCTCTTCTTTGGATTCTGGGGGTCGCGGAGGGACGCCCAGAGAGAGAAACGCAACCAGCTCAGCCGCGGGGGAGCCCCCAAAGCATTACCCAGTTTGGGAGTTGGGGGAGGGGTAGGGGGGTTCTACCACACCCCGCTGGGCAAGGAAAGCATTTTGGGGGGGCCGGGCGCTACCTTGTAAATAGGGCTCCTCCATTTCAGAGTCGGTGGTGGTGGTGTTGTCCTGCTGTGGGAGTTTCTCAGCCAGCAGCTCCTGCGCATACTTCTTCTTCAGGTTCCCCACCAGCAAGGAGGAGCGCCCCACCTGGGACAGGAAAACACCAGTGTGTGCAACCCTGCTCACCCCCGCAAAATCCCAGCCCCACGAGCAGAAATAAAACGGGCTGCAGGGGCGGGGGATACGTTACCGGGAACGGTTCTGCCCCTTCCTGGATGACGAAGCCCTCAATAACGTGGGTGAGGATTTGGGGTTTCACGATGGCCTGGGGTGGTTTGTTCTCACCATTGTGGGGGGCAGTGCCGGCGACGGTGGAGGCAGAGCTCCCGGTCCCCGAGGTCATGCCGGGAACACTGGCAAGGGTCTGGGGCTGAGCATGAAGGCGGTCGGCGGGCGGCTCTGCGGGGACGAAGGCGGCTGCCAGCCCCGGAGAGGCAGAAGAAAAAAAAAAAAGGGGGGGGGGGGGGGGGAAACGACAACACAGACACAGAGGGATGGTTACGGGGGACGCGGTGACGCCGGTGGTGACGCCGGGGCCTGTATTACCATACAGCTGGGCTGCTTTGGGAAGGGGAGGGGGGGCGAGCAGCTGCCACCGCTCCCAGTGAGGCCCAGTGGGTCCCAGTAAGGGCCAATACTGCCCCAGGAGCCCTCACGTAGCCCGGAGGGGGTCCCTAGGGAGCCCCCAACCCCTAACCCCTCCCAGGGCACCCCAAAATATCATGGCAGATGCCAGGCAGCCCCCAGATACCCCCGCAGCCCCTAAAGCACCCCCAGATACACCCAGTGCGCCCCAGTAAAGCCTCGATACATCTCAACACGGGCCCAGTGCACCCCAGTACGGCCCGATCTACCCCAGAGAGACCCGTTATAGCACGGCAAGGCCCAGTGTGCCCCAGCAAGGCCCCACCGCCCCCAGCAGGGCCCGACACCCCCTGCCAAGCCCCCATCTCCCCCAGTAAGGCCTAGTACGCTCCAGTAACGCCTCATCGGCCCTCGCGCGGCCCGGTCGGTGCCGGTAAGGCCCCGGTAGGCCTCGCTAGGCCACCGTAGGCCCCGCCACCTTTGTCCGGCGGCGGAGCCCGCTCCCCCCGCCCCTACCTGCGCCCGGGCCGCGGCCGCGGAGCCAGGACCGGGGCGGGGGGGGGGGCGGGGGGGGCGGCGGATGCGGAAGTGAGGTCAGCGCCCGCCGCCCCGCCGGGCCGAGCCGGGCCGGACCAGGCCGAGCCTCGTCGGGGCGGGTCTGGGCGGGGCCGGGCCGCACTCACCGGCGGCGCTCAGCGCCTCGGCGGCCCCATGGCGCGAACAAAGGCGGCGCAGGCGGCGGCGGCGGCGGAGCGGGGACAAAGGCGGCGGCGGCGGCAGCAGCGGCGGCGGCGGGGCCGGGCCGGGGCGGCGGCGGCTGCGCGGGGAGGGCGGGGCCTGGCGCTGAACACGCCCCCTGCACCTCTATTGGCCGCCGCTGCGCGCGCGCGCCCACGCCGCCAGCGGAAAAGGGGGCGGGGCCTCGCCCACGCCCTCGCGTGGGCACGGGAGCGGTCGGTGCCACCGGGACACCCTCCCCGTCGGCAGTCGGGCCCCTCCATGTCACCGATGCAAGCGGGGGCGGCAGCTCCGCTCCACGCGTGGGCGCTGGGGGGTGGTGGTGGTGATGGGGGTGCGGCGTGGGCCTTACCGTGCGCGGGCGGCCGCTCGCCCTCGGGGGTGTCGGGGCCCGGGGGGGCGGCGGGCGGCGAGAGGGCGGGGGGCGGCGGCGGGGCGGCGGGCGGGCTCTCGGCGCTCCTCGGGGCGGGCAGCGGCTCCCGGCGGGCGCCCTCGGGGACCCCGAGCGGGGTCTGCGGTGGCGGGGGGAGGGGAAGGGGGGGACACGCGTGGGCGAGGGTCAGGCGGGCGCGGGGCGGATCCGGCACACGCAGGGATGGGGAGGGTGGGGCGCACCCGTGCACACGCGTGTGTGCATGCACAGAGCTGGTGCATGCAGGTGCAGACCCATGCTCAGGCATGTGTGTCCACACACCCGTGCGTCATCCAGCCCGTGTGTTTGCACACGCGTGTGCACAGATCCAGTACCCCCCTCCCCACATGTGCACGGATCCAGTACACACACACACACACACGTGTGCAGGGATGGGGCGTGAGCGGGCACATGTGTGCGTGGCTCAGACCACGCACGGCTCAAGCACGGGCGCGCACACACGCATGTGCACAGAGCCAGCACGCCTGCGCCCGCACGCACACCTGCAGCACACGCGCACGTGCAGGCATACACGCGTGCGCACAGGCCAGGCACATGCACACCCCCCCGCTCCATGCGCACAGATCAGGCGCCCACGTGCACACCCACGTGCGGGGATCAGGCAAACCCTGTGTGTGCACACATGTGTGTGCACGGATGGGGCAAACATGCGCCCGGCCCAGGGGCGCACATGCACACGTGTGGACGGGGTGCATGTGCGCGTGCATGCATCAGAGACAGGGAGTGCGCACATGTGTGCACATGCGTGCATGGGTCATGCACACGCACGCATGGATCTGGGCACTCTGCGCCCACCCGTGTGCGTGGGGCAGTTGCACGCATGCGCACGCAGCTCCCCGGGCCCAGCCAGGGCACACACGCCTGTTACACACGCAGACACACGTGGGTCAACCCCTGCTGGGGGAGGCCCCCCCCAACCCCCTGCCCTCCGCCCGGGGCCGCCCCTCACCGTGGGGCCGGGCTGCAGCTGCAGGATGACGGCGGAGGCGTGCTGGAACTTGCGGGGGGCGGGGGGGCCGTTGGGGGGGCCACCCTCGCCCCCTGCTCCTTGGGGAACCCCCGCTTTGGGTGGGGCAGCCGGGCCGGGGCTGGCAGGGGGCAGGGGTTGGAGTTGGGGGGTGGCGGGGGGGCCCAGGGTGGGCTGCCCGCGCGGTGCCAGCTGCTGCTGCTGCTGCTGGATGACGAACTGTGGCTGCGGTGGCTGCGGCTGCATCGGCTTCGGCGGTGGCGGCTGCTGCAGGAACTGGGAGGGCTGCAGCGGGGCGTAGGCTGCAGGGACAGCGACGGGGGACAGGGACCCCCCCTCATCACCAGCACCTCACCCCCAAAGGTCTCCACCCCCAGGATCTCCCCCCAGCCCTGTGAGGCTGCTCCTCACGCCAGCATCTGTTTACTCTGGTGCCTCCTGACAACTGGCCTCACCAGCTCCTGTCGCTGCAGGAGAAGGCTGAGCTTGGGCTGTCCTGGCGCACGGTTCCCCCCATTTTGGGAGCTGCACCAGCACAGCACCCCCAGGCTCCATCACCCCTGACCCACGCTCTCCCTGCTCCTGCAACCCACTGCAGAGGCTCACCCCACGCGGTCCCGGGACCCTGTGGGTGTTGTGGGGGCTGAGTCCCTTCCTGGGCAGGGCCCCTGAGGCAGGATGCAGGCCCCCAGTACAAGCGGGATGCTGACCCACAGTAAACACCTGTGTGGGCCATCACTAGGTTTCAGAGTGAACGTCCCCTGCAGGCTGCTCAGCTGAGAGCTGCGCCCCCCCTGCTAACCTCACCCTGACTCCCTGAGCACCTGAAGTGGGGGTAATGTGCCCCTGCAAGGGGGTATAGGGGGCCACCTGTCCTGCGGACAGGCAAGAAAACCATGAGGCCAATCATTAGGTTTCAGAGTGAACACCCCAGCTGAAGTCACTCCCTCCCTGTGACTCCACCAGCACCCATGGGTGCCCCCCATCCCCGGCGCAGCACCTTACCTGGGGTGACGAGTGGGTGGGTGGCAGCGGGGGCAGCAGCACGGGCCAGGGGGTGGGTGCGGGCGTCGGACCCCTCGGCTTTTTTGAGGTGCTCGGTGGGGGGGTCGGGGGGGGGGGCCCGGGGGGGGCCAGCCCGGGGCGGGGGGCCCCCAGGGGGCTTCATGGCCAGGGCAGGGAGGTGGGGGCCAGCGGGGCGCAGGGCCAGGCTGTGCACCTGCAACGGCAGCGGGTCAGGGGGTGCCAGGGAAGGGGGGGGTTTGAAGGGGCTGGCAGGGGGGGCTCACCTGGGGGGTGGCAGGCGGTGGGGCGGGTGGTGGGGCTGGCGGTGGGGCGGGCGCAGGGCTCTCGGGCCGGACAGCACTGACGGGACCCGTGGGCGTGAAGATGAGCTGGGGAGGCAGAGAGAGTGGGTGTGTGGGACTGGCAGGGGTGACACGTGTCCCCAGGGATTGCCAGTGCCGGGAGGGGTGCAAGGGACAGGCACCCGACAGGCTCCAGGCACCCCCAGAGTGTGTGTGGGGGCACCCTATAGGGTCCTGACACCCCCCAAAAGGCAAAAATCACCCTCCTGGGCTTGGTCATCTCGCAGTGGGGCTGTGGGTGCCCCTGTGCAGTCTGGGTACCCCACAGTGGGGCAATGGGTGCCCTATGGGCCCTGCCCACCCCCCAGTGGGACTGTGGGTACACCACGGGTCCCGGCCACCCCTCAGCAGGACTGTGGCCACCCTATGGGCCCTGCCCACCCCCTAGTGGGACCGTGGGCACGCCACGGGTCCCAGCCACCCCACAGCGCCATGGGGCAGCGTGCCCCTTACCATCTGCGCCCGCAGGTACATCTGGGCCTGGCTGGCAGTGAGGGCAGGCGAGGCGGCGTTGCCCAGCAGCACGGCCTGCTGCGCGATGCCCGAGGCCCCGGGGGTGACGCTCTGCGCCCTGTTCAGGAGCTGCGCGGCTGCTGGCGACGTCGCCAGGTTGATCTGCGACGGGGCAGCAGAAAAAGGCTGGGGTGCCGCGCCGGATTGGCAGGTGGGTGCTGGCGGGATGGGCGCCGGAGGGGACGGGGGACTCACCGTGGGTTGCTGTGCCGGTGCCGGCTGGGTGCTGTTTGCGCCTGAAGAGCTGCTCTGCCTGTTGGCCGCCAGGCTCGCCTGGGGAGAAAAACCGAGCGTCACCTGCATCACAGCACCCATGGGTGCCCCCCTGGGTCGGGGTGTCCCGTACCTGCTGGACGGCGGCCAGGCTCTGGAGCTGGGCGCTGGTGAGGTGCTGCTGCTGGAGCGCGGCCGTCTGCAGCATCAGGTGCTGCTGCTGCGCCGCATACATCTGCTGCAGGTACTGTGCCGCTGTGTTGGGCTGCCGGTGCAGCGCTTGCTGGATCACCTTTAGGGGGGTGCAAACACGTCCCCGGGCTGCACCCTGACCCCGAAACACCACTCTGTGCCGTCCACCCCCCTTCGCCAAACTCCCCTGAAATGCCGTTACCTGGACGGTCTGGCGGTCGGGGATGCCGCTGTAGACAGAGATCTGGGGAGCGGGCGGGCGGGCGGTGCCGGTGCTGCTGGGTGTCGTGGCGGTGCCGCTGGCGCTGCTGGAGGGCGGAGGTGCCGGGAGCTGCTCGTTCTCCATGGCGGTTTGCTGGGGCGCCGCGAGGCGGCAGCGGTCAGGCTAGAGCTGGGGGGAGGGAAAGAAAGGGTGAGAGGGGGCACCCTGAAGCACCCAAAGGTGGCACCTGATGTCTGCCCTGAGCTTCGGGGCAGGGTTACGGCTGGGGTGCACCCATGGGTGCCAGCTGGTTGCGGAGGGCTGGGGCTTGCACCCGCGTGGTCGCCCAGCCTGGCACCTCCGGCACGGCCAAACCCTTTGCCGCACTTCAAAGGCCCTGGGAGGGGTTGCAGCGTCCATCTGTGCCCCCCATGCCGATGGTGGGGGAGGAGGAGGAGGATGTCGGGAGGGAGGAAGACCAGGGGGAGGCCCCGGGCCACATCCTGCCCCGGGTGCTGAGGGAGGAGCCCCCAGCTCGGGTGGAGATGGGGAAGGGGAGGAGGGACAGAAGGAAGGGTGGACAGATGGATGGAGAGAGGTAGGGAAGGGCTGAATGGACAGGAGGACGGAGGGAAGGGAACGGTAGAAGGAAGGATGGACAGAGGGATGGCTGGAAGGAAGGGACAGACGGAGGTAAAGAGGCAGGGATGGACAGAAGGACGGACAGGAGGAGGAGAGGGATGAAGGGACAGAAGGAAATGAGGGAAGTAGGAGAGGGACAAAGGACAGGAGGGAAGGATGGACGGAAGGGGGACTGGACAGAAGGAAGTAGGAAAGGGATGGATAGAAGGATGGATGGAAAGGGAGGGAAGGACGGACACAGGAAGGGATGGAAGGAAGGATGGACAGAAAGAGGAAAGGGAAGGACAGAAGAAATAAGGACAGATGGAAGGATAGATGAAAGGAGGAAACAGACCAAGGACAGAAGGACAGATGGAAGGGACAAAGGGATGGAGGGAGAAAGACAGATGGATGGGAGCGAGGAAGGGTGGACAGATGGAAGGAAGGCTGGATGGAAGTGGGAGAGGGACGTAGGGGTGGAAGAAAGGATGACGGGGGAAGGGAAGCAAAGATGGAAGGAAGGACAGACAGAAGGAAGAAGAGGGACAAACGGACAGAAGGACGGAGACAGAAGGACGGGTGCTGTGAAGGCCACGGGGGGGTTGGGAGGCTCTGTGGTTACTGACAGCCACCCATGGCCACTGTGTGCTGGTGGCCCCACGCATGCCAAGGGACCTCACTCTGGTCACCTGCCTGCAATGCCGAACCCTGGCGCTGTCAGGCAATGGGTGCCACCATGATGGGTGCTGCTGCCATGACGGGAGCCAATGCCATGAGTGCCACCATGATGGGTGCCACCACCCTGAGTGCCAGCATGATGGGTGCCACCGCCACAACAGATGCCGCCGCCATGACGGGTGCCACCACTGTGAGTGCCACCATGATGGGTGCCACCACCACGATGGGTACTGCCATGATGGGTGCCACCACCCTGAGTGACACAATGATGGGTATCACCGCCACGACAGGTGCCACCATGGCAGCACCAGGGACAGCAGAGCTGGGTGCTGCAGACCATGGACAGCAGCCACGGCAGGTGGCCTTGGTGGCCACAGTGGGTGGCCTTGGTGGCCACACCACAGCACGACCCCAACAAACCACATCAGCCACCTTCAGCTCTGGCACGGCAGCAGCGATGTCCCTGGCCTTGGTGGCCCGTGGGGTTGTGTCCCCCGAGGGTGTTGCTGCCCTGAAGCACGTGTGGGATGTGCCCATGGCCATGGGGGTGGCCATGCGTGTCCCCACCGCTGCTGCGCATGGCCCACGATGCTTCCCAAGCCCATGTCTGTCTGCAGCGCGTGTCCACCATGAGCTGGAGAAATTTTGGGAAGCGCTTTCTCCCACGCAGTGCCCATGGACCTTTTTTTTTTTTCCCCCCACCAGAAGAGCTTGGTGGCATCGGGGTGACATGGGGCCACCACGGTGACAGACACAGGGGGACCAGGCTGGGCCCATCCGGAGCCAAAACCATCCCCTCCAGGAGCATGGCGCAGGAAGCACCCGGCATCTCCCACCCCCACCCGCTGTGGGTTCAAGCCTCCCGCCCCGTACCCAACTCCTGTGGACTTTGGGGTGTCAGACGGGGGGGACACCTCGCTTTTGAGGCACAGGTGACAGTGGAAATGCGCTTCCAGCCCCTGCAACCCCCCCAAAACCCATTAAACCCACCCAGAAAAATAAAAGGGAAAGAATTGTGGCACCTCTGGGTGATGGCAGGACCCACCGTGGGGGGCACATTGGAGGGTCCCACAGCTGGGATGGGAAGGAGCTGTGGGGCTGGAACTCCCTGAGCTGAGACCAAAATGGGGGTGCAAAATAATGGGGAGGGGAAATAAGGGGGGATGCAATGGGGGGTGGGATAGACTGGAGGGGGGCTGCTAAAAGGGGGTGGGTGGGATATGATAGCAGTGGGGGGTGGGAAATAATAATAATAAGGGGGTGCAAAGTCAGAGGGGGGTGCCAGATGATGGGGAGGGTGGGAAAACACCAGTGGAAGGGTGGGATCTAATGGGGGGGTGGGCTGGGGGGAGTCAGGTATAATGGAGGGGGCTTGGATGTGACTGTAAGGGGTGGAGGATGATGGGGGGATTAATAACGAGGGGGTGCAAGATGAGGGGGTGTGCAAGACGATGGGGAGGGGCGGGATGGGGAAACAAGAGTGGGGGGGCGGGACGGGGGAACACGAGTGGGGGGGCGGGACGGGGGAACACGAGTGGGGGGGCGGGACGGGG
>BOSO01002866.1:245431-273730 GCA_018403395.1 Gorsachius goisagi
CCCCCCCCCCCCCCCCCCCCCCCCCCCCCGCCCGCCCCGTCCCCGGCCCGGCCCAGACAAAGCCGCCGGGGCCCGGTAGCGGCGGCAAGCGCGGTACCTGCGGCCCGGGCGGAGCGGGTCCCGCCAGCCACGGCCATGGCCCAGGCGGCTCCGGGGGCGGGCGGGGGGCGCAGGGGGGGGTCCCGGTGCCGGCGGGGCCGGGCCCGCGGCCGCTCCCTCCTCCCTCAGGCGGCGGCGCGGCGGCCCGATGCCATAACTCATTTGCATTCCTCCGCGCGTCACGTGGGACCGGGCGGCCAATCACCGCCCCGCCCGCCCCGACGGACACGCCCACCGCGCCCCGCGCCCGCCGCGACGGCGGCCGCCGCTCGCGCTCGCCATGGCAACGTGGGGAGGGGAGGGCGAGGAGGGGGGAAGAGTGGGGTCGCCATGGCAACGGGGAGGGGAGGGGGAGGTGGGAGGGGGGGAGCGGATGAGTCTCGGACGGGGGGGGCGGTACCGGCGGGAGCCTGCGGCGGGGGGGCGGAGGCACCGGTCCCCGGGGGCCACCCGGGGTCACCCCGGGGTGCCCAGATCCGGTACCGGCGGGAACCTGCAGCGGGGGCACCGCTGGGTCACCCTGGGGTGCCCAGGTCCAGTACCGGTGGGAGGATGTGGTGTAGGGGTGGTGGCACCGGTCCCGGGTGCTGCCTAGTGTCACCCAAGGGAGCCGCCGGAGGTGCCCACGGCCGGTACCGGCGGGATGCTGTGCCGGAGAGGTGGTGGCACCAGTCCCCATGTCTGCCAGACATCACCCAGGGTCACCCCAGGGTGCCCAGGTCTGGTACCAGGGGGACACTGTGGTGCTGGGGCAGTGGCACCAGTCCTGGTTGCTGCCTGGGGTCACCCAAGGGTGCTACCGGGATGCCCAGGGCCGGGCAGGCGCTGGAGGACGCCGTGCTGGGAGGGCCCTGCTCCTGTCCCCGTGTCCCCACTGCCGAGCGGTGGCACCCCGAGGTCCAGCCCAGGGACGATGCCACTGGTGGGGACGTTATTTGCAGAAGGGATTTGGGGCGCCGACTGTCGGGCGGTTAATCGCACCTAATTAGCTGCGGGCTAATTGACACCTCTCCATCTGTGGTGCCCCAGAGAAACCTGCAGCCCCAAGCTGTCAGGTGACCCCCAAATTTCCCCAGGGCTGGATGGAGCCGGAGCTTGGTGGGTTCATCCCTGTTTTTCCAAGACCGGGGCAAGAGCTGGACTTTGGACCCATTTGCACAGCAGCGGGTTGGCAAATCAATCCGGCAAGGGGAAATAGTGCCGGGCTGGAGGGGCCGGGGGGACAGGCTGTGTGTGCCGCAAGCTCAGCCGTGCCACCCCAGTGTGGGAAAGAGAAAGATTTGCTCCTAAAGGGCTTGGGGGTTTGCAACGGGGCTTCTGGGTTTGCAATGGCGCTTGGGAGTTGCAGAGGTGGCTCAAGGGTTTGCATGTGGGGCTTGAGGGTTTGTAAACAGGAACCAAAAGATCTGCAAAAGAGGCCTGAGGATTTGTGAAGGCGACTTGTGGGTTTGCAAAGGGGACTCACGGGTTTTCATGCAGGACTTGGGGTTTGCAAGCAGTGTGTGAGGTTTGCAAAGGGGACTCGAGGGTTTGCGCATGGCACTTGAACTGCATGTGGCACTCGAGAATCTGCACGTGGGGCTCAAGGATTTGCAGAGGAACTCAAGGACTTGCAAAAGGGACTTGGGTATTTGCAAACAGGACTCAAGGACTTGCAATAGCACTTACCAGTTTGCAAGGGGGCTGGGGTTTGCAAAGGTGGCTCGTGGGTTTGCAAAAGGAACTCAAGAATTTGCAAAAGGGACTGAAGGATTTGCCCGTGTGGCTTGAGGATTTGTAAAAGGGACCTGAGGGATTGCAAAGGGGACTTGAGGAATTGCATGTGGCACTCGAGAATCTGCATGTGGGGCTCAAGGATTTGCAAAGGGACTTGAGGATTTGCAGAGGGGACTCATGGGCTTGCATCATAGGGCTTGAAGGTTTGCAGCCAGGATACACGGAATTACACATGGGGCTTGAGGACTTGCAAAAGGGACTCGAGGATTTAAAAAAGGGATTCGAGGATTTGCAAACAGGACTTGCGGGTTTCCACATGGGACTCAAGGGTTTGCAGAAAGGGCATGAGGATCCACAGCAGGACTTGAGAGCTTGCAGAGGGGACTTGTGAGTTTGCAACAGGTCTTCGGGGTTTGCACATGGGGCTAGAGATTTGCAAAGGGGACTCGAGGATTTGCAAAAGGCTCTTGCAGGTTTGCAGTGAGACTGCAGGATTAGCATGTGGGGCTTGAGGATTTGCAAAAGGGACCGGTGGGTTTGCAAAGGGGACCCGTGGACTTGCAGTGGGACCCGTGGGTTTGCAAGTGGGGGGAGCAGCCCTGATTGGGGCTGAGTTCTGGGGTGCAGCAGCAGGAGCCCTGGGGGACGGCAGGGGCCAGGTCCACCAACCCCATCCCGCGTCAGGGGGTCCATCCTGCCTGCGGGCACTTGGGGTCCCCCCCGGATACCCCGGACCCCCCAGCCTGGCTTTGTGCCCTCTCCTGCATGCACTGGGGGCGTGGCAGGGCTCCTGGGGGACTGTGAGGGCACTGGGGGGCACCGGGGGGAGGTCTGTGAAGGCTATGGTGGGGCACCGGGGGGTATTGGGGGGGCTTTGGGGGGATGCCAGGGAAGCCTCCTGAGGAGTACTGGGAGGGACCTGAGGTGGGTACTGGGAGGCGCTGGGGGGATGTGCCACGGGCTGGGAACGGCTGAAATCCCCCCCTTTGGGCTTCCTGGCTGCTGCCACGAGGGGGCGATGCCTTCCCTCCCACGCCGAGCCTGGAAAAGACCTGGATGAAGCAGGATTTATCCCTTTTTTCCCCTTCCATCCCCTTTCCCCCCCCCCCCATCCCTCCTTTCTTTCCCTTTTTCCCCCTTTTCCCTTCTCTTTTTTACCGCCTCCCCCCCCCTTTTTTTCCCTCCTTTTTTTCCCCAGGACCTGCTGGGATTCAGGATGCTCTGGGACCTCCCGAGCATCCCTGCCCACACCAAACCCACTCGCCCACCAGTGCACGACCCAAATCGTGCCCTTTTCAGCTCCCCCCCCCCAAAAAAAAGCAACACTGGGTGATGACATCATGGACCACAGCAGAGATGGAGCAGGGGCTCCCCATTGGGTACCACCATGATGCCCTCCAGCATCCTGAGCCCCTGGAGATGTGGCTTCATTTTGGGGTACCCCACCCCACATCCCACCTCTCATCCCCAGCTTCATAGCTCTGCATTGAAAACCCCCCCCCCCCAAAAAAAAAAAACCCAAGCGATGCCAAGATCCAGGCGTCCCGATGCTCCTTGTGCATCCCACCGGCACCACGCCACGATGATGCTGGTGGGATGTAATTCCTGATCGCTCCAGGGAACTGGGCAGGAAAAGCTTTTAAGCAAAAATCTGTATTGTTTCCACCCAGCGGGGCGACCATTCAACCTCAAAACACGCTCAGGGTTGGGTTTCCAGTCGGAAATTTCCCTCGGAAGGTACAAAAAGCAACATTTGGCCCCAAAAATGAAATGGTGGGGGAGAGAAAAAAAATTCCTCGACCTCCCCGCGCGTTCGGGCTCTGCAAATATTTATGCGGTTCAAAAAGGTCCCAAGGGAACAAAGCACGGACGCGACGCGTCCCCCCCCGAACAATGAAGCCGGATATTTTCTGATGTGAGCGGAGCTGAGGCCGGAGCTGGTTCATATCCGCCTACCTGCAGCCTCCAGCTGGTTTAAAACCCTCAAAAAAAGGGCAAAATATTATTTTTTGGGGGGAAAAAAAAGGGGTTTTTTGGGAAAAAGAAGTTTTTGGGGAATGAAGGTTTTTTTTTCAGGAAAGAAAGGGTTTTTTTGAGGAAAAAAGTGGCTTTGCGTGAATGCCAGGCTTCCACCTCCCTGCAAGCATCCCTAGTGTGGTGGTCCCCAAGTTGCTGATGCGCTGTGTCGCCGCGTCCCTTCCTTAATGAAGGCAGGTGGTTTAACGTGGCTGGGAACTTGTTATCCCCTGCCGGGATGCCAAGGGACCCCCATCTATCCCTGCTTCCCTTGCACGAGCATCCTGCGGTGCAAAGGTGGCTGTGATGACCCAAACCATACCCCCCCTCCCCCAGCTCGGAGACCCCCCAGCTGTGAGCATCCCTCTCCCCCTATTCTAGGGCAGGAAAGTGAGGAAAAGGGAATGACCAAGGTTAAATAAATATTTTGAGCCGGCTTTGGGGTTTTATTTCATTTATTTGCAATGGATTTGGGTATTTTTCCAAAGGAAATCATAGGCTGAGGTGGTTCCCCGCCCTCCTGCAGCCTCCCCAGCTTCTGGATGCTGCAAATTGTGGTTTTTTGCACAGTTTTGCCTGGTTGCAGGGTGGGCAGTTTTGGTTTGGTTTGGTTTGGGTTTTTTCCAATTTCCCCCATTTTTGCCCCAAATCCTCTGGTTTCTGCTCACCAAGCAGAAATTGCAATTTCCATCCACTTGGTGTCAGCTCCAGCCCCCTCTCTGGCCCTGCCGTCCGTCCGTCCGTCCATCCCAACCCCATCAATGTTGGCTTATTTGGGGGGGATGCATTCACCTCCCTGCAATTAAAGCCTTAATTTACCAGCGGTAACAATTGCTGGGTCATGAATATCTTATAGGATCCCTATGGGAAGGATCCAGCCTCTATTTTTTGGCTGGAAATCCTGCTGGGTACCAAATCGGTGCTGGGAACCGAGCGCCTTTTAGTGCTTTAAATCTGCTTGTGCCTCCTGTGCATCATCTCCTTTGGCAATTAAATCACACCAATTGGTTTGGAAAAGGCTTAAACTCTGGGATGGGGGGGGTTGTCCCCTCCCAAAACAGAGCCGCTCCTCTCGGTTGCAGTGTGAACTGTTTTTCCCTAGCATGTCAAAGCCGAGCTCTGCTGGGGTATTTACCTCCGAGGTATTTAGCATTGATGCATTTAGCATTTGGGGAATTCAGCACCAGGGCATTTTGCGTTGGTGCATTTAGTCCCGGGGCATTTACCTCTGGGACATTAAATATGGGTACATTTTGCACTGGAGCATTTAGCATTGCTCCCGGGGTGCTGCATTGCACACACGCCCCAGCCAGGCACCAACAGCAGCCGGGGCACTGAGGAATTTACAGGTGTGAGGGATTTTCATTTTCATACCCAGACCCTAGGAGAAATCTGGGGTTTGGACCAAGCCCAGGTTTTCTCACCCTGTGAAACTGGTGCCCCTGGTGCTTCCAACACCCTGGGAGAGAAGCGGCTCCAGCCCCGATTGCAGTGGGCTCCGATTTTCTAAAAAGCAAATAAACCTTCCCTAGCAGAGTTTGAGCCTGGACATGGGCAGCCTTCCCCAAATTGCAGCTCTGGGGAGAGGGTTGCAATGTTGGGGAGAGGGTTGCAGTGTTGGGGAGAGGGTTGCAATGCTGGGGAGAGGGTTGCACCGCTGAACACTGCACCGCTGCCCACAGGGCCACGGGATCTCCACCACTGCCTGCTTTTCCCCGGCTGGGGAGGCTCAGGACAGGGTTGCCCCATCACCATCCCTTTTCATCCTCCTCCTCCTCCTTCCCTGCCCTGGCCCGGCGGTGTCCAGCTCTGGCTGTGGGAAATGCGGTGGGTCCAGCAGAGAGCAGTGGTAACACACCGTCATCATGCTGCCTCCTCCTCGCCCATCCCAGCCTTTCCAGCAAATTTTAATTTCCCTGGAAAGAGAAAAGTGGGATTTGCCCTAAATTTTGAGCTTAATTAATAATTTTTTCCTGGTGGTGGAGGTGGGAAGGGAGGGGATAGAGCTTGCAGCAAAGACCTACAGGCTGTATCGAGACTGATAATAGCAAAGAAAATAAAAAACTGGTAATAACGAAAAAAAACCCCTTGTAAAAATAAATTATAAGCTTCTTATTAAATTATTCTGCCCCGCTGGAGCTCGACACCCATCGCCTTTGATCCTCCCGGTCCTGTCCCGTTCCCAGCCCGTGGGACGGGGTGAAGGAGACCCGGATGGTAATGGGCACTGACAGCTTGGAAAAGCGAGACGGACACTTCGTTAATGAGTCCTAACAAGGCCAGGGGGCCCAACGAGGCTGTCGGCGGGTTCTGCTGAGCCGGCTGGGTTGGGAGCACGGGGGTGACATCCTGGCGAGGCGTTGGGCTTTGCGAGGGGGAGGCTACAAGGTTTTTCTCTTTTGGCTTTGGTGCATCCGTCATTTTTCCAACAGGAAAGATTTAATTAAACAAAATTTAGCTGGAGATAGGGCTTGGCAAGCTGGGGACTTGGGTGGCTTCTGCAGTAGGGTGGGATCCAAGGCTGATAGCCCAGGCTTCCAGCGAGCTTGCAATGAACTTGCATGGGCTTGCAACAGGTTTGCAATGGGCTTGCAAAGGGCTTGCTTGCAAGGGGTTTGCGATGGGTTTGCATTGCGCTTACAATGGACTTGCAATGGGTTTGCAATGGGCTTCCAAGTGGTTTGCAATGGACTTGCAATGGGCTTCCAAGGGGTTTGCAAGGGGCTTCCAAGGTTTCCAATGGGCTTGCAATGAGCTTGCAAAGGGGTTGCAATGAGCTTGCAAGGGGTTTGCAATAAGCTCACAATGGGCTTGCAAGGTGTTTACAATGAGTCTGCACTGGGCTTACAATGAACTGGCAATGGGTTTGCAAGGGGCTTCCAAGGTTTCCAGCGGGCTTGCAACAGGCTTGCAACAGGTTTGAAGCAAGGAGTTTGCAATGGGCTTGCAAGGGACTTACAAGGGGGTTGCAAGGGGTTTGCTTCTATCCATACAGGCAGCTCAAACTACTAGCGCATCTTGGGAAGCCAAATCCCAACTCCTGATTTTTGTACCTTCTCCCCATGAGTGGGCTGGACAGAGCCAGCACTGAGGCTTCCCAATGCCCTCGTGATGCTTCCCCCTTTACCAGGGCTGTCTCTTTTTTCAGACCATCCAGGGAGAGAGAGGTTTTATTTCCAGCCACCCCCCTGCCCTTTGCTTTGCTTTGTGTGATTTAAGGAAAAGCGTCTGCAAAAGTGGGAGATGAAAGAGTTGGCTGAAGCCAAGGTTGGGTGGAAAAACCCCGTAGTGCTGCAGAGTGGGACCCTGAAGGTGCGACAGTGGTGTCATGGGGAGGCAGGGCGGCTGAGATGGAGGAAGACCCAGAGCCTCTGAGTAACTGCAACCAGAAGGGAGGGGAGTCCAGGCTGGGAAAATCAGCCCAGGGAGGCTTGGAGCTGCGGGGATCCTTTGATCCAGGCACCAGTGCCTGGCTTCCTCCTTCCCTCGATGGTGGGGATGCAATGGGCTTAAAACGGGCTTACAACGGGCTTACAACAGGCTTACAACAGGCTTGCAATGAACTTGCAATAAGCTTGCAAGGGCCCTGCAAGGGCTTTACAATGGGCTTGCAACAGGCTTGCAGTGGGCTTCCAATGAGCTTGCAAGGGCCTTACAATGGGCTTGCAACAGAATTGCAAGAAGCTGGTAATAGATTTACAATAAGCTTGCAACAAGCTTGTAACGAGCTTGTAACGGGCATGCAGTGGGCTTTTAATAGGCTTGCAATGGGCTTGGAAGTCGCTTGCAACCGGCTTGCAACAGGCTTGTAATAGGCTTGCAATGAGTTTCCAAGGGGCTTGCAATGGGCTTGCAGTGGGTATTGCAATGAACTTGCAAGGAGCTTGCAATGGGCTTGCAACGGGATTGCAAGAGGCTTGCAATGGGCTTGCAATGGACTTACCCTGGGCTGCTCCTCTCACACCTGAGTGGTGTCACCTCTCCCACTGGTTCCCCCACCCTCACCTTGCCCCATTTAAGCCAAATATTTGGTGGCTCAAGGAGCAGATCCCAACTTCTGTGCTTACCAAGGGGCTTCTGGCACGTGGGGAGGGGGACGGAAATTAAAGAGCATTGCTCCATGCTATTTTCCACCCCAAGGGAGACCATAAACCCACCATAAATCCAATTTATGGTGGGAATTGATTGGATTTCTCCTGGAAAACACTAACAGAGGGTCCTAGCACCGCAGCTGAGCAAGAATGGTCCTGGGACAGTAGAGATGAAGCCCCCCAAATGGGTTTGTAGATCTACGAGAGCCGCCAGCAACAACCTCCAGGTTCATTGCCGCTTCTCCTGCAGCATCATCTGAGGTTGGGATTTTTTGGGAAAGGCTGGAAAATGATGCTGTTGTCCTGCTTGGGCCATCCTGGGCTCACTGTCACTCACCGCTGGGCATCTCTTTGCTTCAATTCCCCCTTGTTTTTAACAAGGAGACGTTATTCATTGGATCTGTAAGAATATATTTTATTTTTAATTTTGAAAGAAGACCTAAAACCACCCATAAATTGGAGGAATTCTTGGCATTTTTACCATTTTGGAAGGAATTTGATCTTACTTTCAGCCCCTGTTATAGATTTGTATTGCAGATAGAGGAAATCAGCCCTGCTAATTGCAGAAATTGCCTCACTCCAGGCATTTACTCCAATGCAAAAGTCAATAAAATCCCCCCATGGCCCTTGCTGGATGCGCAGTCCCGCGGCAGTTAAACAAATTAACATCGATTTAGGTGAGAGAGCTCCAAACCGTCTCCCAGCTCTGCAGCATCCCCGCCTTGTGTCCAGCTCAGCCATTGCTCCAACCCAAATCCCCGCATCTTTGCTGTCCCCCTGCTCTTCCTGGGGCTTTCCCTTGGGAAAATGGGAAAAAAGAATCAATCTTCCCTCAAATAAAGATTTATTGCCTTGTTCACCACCCTAATTCATGGCTTTTCTACCTCTTGATACGGTATTGCATTGGGTACCACCAACCTGCCTGTCATGCTGAACCTCCGTTCCCCATTATTTTGCCCCAAATTGATGACAAAATGCAAGGCACACCATATTTTATAATAAATCCTGAGTTTACCTCTCTATATTCTGCATTTCTGATTTTTTTTCTCTTAACGGGGCCACGCCACCAGTGCAATTTCACTTTGCTTTCAAGCTTTTGCCTATTTCCAGGGGGATCTGATGGTGCTTTCGGCCCCCATTTTGCGCCGCGGGGGATGTTGAGCATCACCCCCTGAACAAGTTACACATATCGAGGAGTGAATTGCAACGGATTGGGGATGGAAATGCCTTTTGTTGGAAATTTCCACAGCTATCCTATTTGCAATCCCAAATCCCGCTTGCTGGAGCAAGATGCTGAGATGAAAGCACCGAGGAGGGGTCATTTTGGGATGGGGTGGAGAAGACATTGCACAACCTTTCTGAAGAGGTTCCCAGCCCATCCCAACCACTTGTTTTCATCCTTGATATCCAAAATAAAGGAAGAGGAGCTTGGCTTGGAGGGTTTTCACCCACGTTGACCTGCAATGATTCACCCAGCCCCACAACCAGTTGCGTGGGTACAGTCACCCATGGGTGTGTGGGAACCTCCCGCGTGGATTTTTACCCTTCGAGAAACCTCCTGGAGAACCTGCTCCTGGTATTTGGGTTTTTTTCTTGGAGGAGCAAAGACATCGTTGGTAGATCCCAGTGAACTCATCCAAGTTTGCTTCACCCCAGGCCAGAACCACTCACCAAATCAGGCAAAGGAGGAGGTAATGCAGGGAAAATAGACCCCCCTGCAGCAAAACACACCTCAATTTATTTATAGAATCATAGAATCACAGAATGGTTTGGATTGGAAGGGACCCCTGGAGGCCATCCAGTCCAACCCTCCTGCAGTGAGCAGGGACATCTTTAACCAGAACAGGTCACTTAGAGCCCCGTCTAACCTGGCCTTGAACGTTTGCAGGGATGGGGCCTCCACCACAGTGAAAAAACCCGCGTTGATGCTGAACCTGTGTGGCCATGCAGATGTAAACCTAAAACCCCCTCAACTGCTTGTTGGAGCTGTGCTTTTCTGGTGGAGCAACTGGAGCTGTGGCGTTTTTTTTCCTGCAGATATGGGGTGTTTATCCCTCTGTGTACCCTCCCCATGCTCCCCATCATGACCAGGGCTTCATGATGCTGCTCCAGTGCTGCTGGAGATGCTTCACATCCCTTCGCCCAGCTCCTGGGCATCTCCCAGGGAGGTGTTTTCCTGGAGAAACCACCCAAATTTTGCAAAAACCTCTATTTCCTAGAGCAGGGAGGAAGTGCTGCTGCTAATTAATCGAGGATTGGGGCACATTTTGAAGCCCACCGTGATGTTTTTTGGCCATCCCGCTACCGGATGGTTTTGCGGAGCTGCGCTTGTTCCCCAGGTACATCCATCCATCGTTTGGGTGCAATCACCTCTGAATTCTTTACGCACCAAGAGCCTGGCTCTGATGAAGGTGCTAGAAACCCCATATAGTTGCTCATCACTGGGAATTTCTCCCTCAACCACCTCCCAGATGGTCCCACCACCCATAGGAAATGATCCGCTTGAATCTTGGGAATGCTGGCAAAGAAAAATAAACACAGCAAGTTCTTCCCGGATTATTTAGTGTGGCAGTAAGGCAGGCTCTGAGCTTGTGGGAATGGTTCTGGATCTGGGTTCTTATCTCCAATTACAGAAGGTAAACAGCGGATTTGGGAAGTAAGCTGGGCTTGGTAGGATGGGCTTGGTCGTTAAGACTGGTATTAGCATGGTGAGGATGTAATTAGATGGACATAAGTCTCTTGTCTATCATGTGTAAATATTGAGTCTATGAGTGGGTGACCATACCCCATAGCTGCATCCAGCCTGATTTCCCATTGCTTTGGGGGCACATAATGACATTTTAGGGCAAACTAAATGTGGTGTTGCCTCCAGCTGCTTTACCCAGACACATCATGCACATCTGACCCCAAACCAACACAAGGTTTAAGCTCCCCCCTCCAAAATCTTCATGGATGATGCTCTGATGTTCTTCCCATATCTCCTCCAGTGTGGGATGGCACTGGGACATGGCTGGAGCCATGCAGCCCCATCCATCCCCTCTCAGTTCCTCTCCAACCAGATGGTTTTGAGCCACCTTGAGGTCATTGACACAAAGTCTTATACCAGCTCAAGTCCTCCTCATTGCTCTATTAATAGATTCGGGGGTCAAAAGCTGCCTTCGTCATCTGTGGGAACAACAGGGAGCTCCTGGGCCTGTAATGCTTCTTCCTTGCTTCGCCCAGTGCTGAGCTGTTGCTGGTTGAGTTTCTCTTCCAGCTTAATTTTCCAGCTGATATTAAAACCACGTGGGCCACGAATACTCATTGCACGACTTCGAGTTGCATGCAAATGAGAGCCAGAGCATGCAAAGTTGTGGGGCTCCTGATGCAAAGTTCCTGTTGGCTTCGCATGCAACTTGGTCCACGCAAAGTAATGGAGATCTTCAACATCAGTTCCAGCTCCTCCATTTCACAGCTTTGATTCTCCAGCCTCGTTGCATCTTGTGTTCACACCAAGACCTTCATCACTTGCTCACCCCAGGTTCTTCATCCCTTGCTCACCCCAAGAGCACTGGGGCTTGGATTCACAGTCCCAGGCGAGACTCAGCCTCATTCCCACCACTCTTTCCATGGGCTTGCATCCTCCTGCTTTGCTCTTTTGGCCGTGATTATTTGTCTACCACTTGGCTTCTTCCTTTTCCTACCCTTTGAAACAGGGTTTTTGCTTCCTTTTGAGTCACCCTGGAGTTCCTGCGCTGTCCCGGCAAATATGTGAACATCGTAGGGTTGGATTACCCATGCTGCTCTGGGGAGAAGGACGAGAGAGAAGAAGAGGTTAAGATATCAGCCAAGCTTTCTCCTTTCTCCTCTGGCCAGAAGTCACGGCTTGATGACCAGGGAAGGTGACAGCTCTTTTCTTGAGGAGTAACATGGTATTTCCAACATGTTCTTGATGTTAAGAGCATGTCCAGTCAAGACATTTGCCCCTTGGGTTGGTGGCACCTTCTTGAGATGATGTGACCCGTTGGGATGCCTAGGTCAAGAGAAAGCAGAGAAGGACCAACGTGAGGTCACCAGGATGCCCAGATTGACACACATTGGGAGATATGAGGGAGCTGGGCTGGGGGATGCTGATGAAGAGGAGGGTAAGGGGAGGGTGGAACCACAAGCACAGTGACGTGGAGGACGTTCTCAAAGAGGACAGCACCAAAGCTGCCTGAAAATCCAAATTTACCTTCAAATAACCTCAATTCCAGGACACCATCTCCAGAAAGCGGCGCAACGCAAGCCCCGGAGATGCGGAAACCCCTCCACACCTCCAGTTTCAGCCCCCCTGCCCCTCTCCTTTGCATTTTATAACTCGGTAGCAATAAACCCACAACGAAACCAGGGGAACCTCAAACAAAAAAACCCTGCAAATTATTTCAGCTCAACAGGTCGGAAGGAGGCCAAGACACTGACGGAGCTGTCGCTTTCTATTTTCCAGCCCTTTGCACCAGCGGGAGAATTTAAATAACACCCCCCCCCATCCATCCTCACCACAAACACCACGCATCCAACCACAATATGGGTCGTAGCAAAGCTCTGAATCCATCCAGCTCTGATGAAGCCCTTGGCATGAAAATCCAGAGCCAACATCTCAGCTGAAAGTGGTGTTGGTTTTTTTTTTCCCTAAAAATCCTTCCTGGCAGAGTTTTCTGGGAGGTGATACAGCCCGGATTAGCATCCCGGCATTCCACATAGCAGTGGGTGCACACGGAGGGGGAAGACGCCTGACTCATGGGGTCTGCCCCAATATTTAAAGTGAAGAAAAAAGGGGGATTTAAGTTGATTTTATGATTTTTGCAGCCCTGGAGAGGAGCTTTTAAAACCTTCAGCCTGAGCTATCCCAGGGGTTATACATTTTTTATATATATGCACATACACACATATGTAAGGTTATATATGTGTATAGATATTTATATATAAAATATAAAGCTATAAATTTATAACCCCTTTTCCCTGCAAAGGGGCTGGAGAGCCCAGCTTCAATCTTAGCTGCCTCCAGCTTAATCCCCCGCCAGCTCCTAACGAAGAATAGACCCATTATTCATTAAATGGCGAAATAAAACTACAGATGCTTGAAAATACTTCCTGCTGGGGCATGTGCCCTGAAATCCCGCGGCCAGGTTTGCTGCACAGCCTGGGTTTATCTTAATCTCAGCCCATAACGTTGCCCTCAAACATCCCCCCACAGCTTTTAGGCTTGGTTTTATGGTTTTTAAGCTGAAATAAGGGGGGGTGGGGGGGGGCGTTGCGGTGTGTGTTCCTGCTTGGAAATGGGAAAGCATGCCCGGGAATAGAAGTGGATGCTAGAAATCCAGCAAAATTTTAATTTTTCAAGCTAAATAAGAGCTCCTAGAGACGAGCAATGAGAAGTGCCCCTTTTTTTTTATGGCCAGGAAGGTGAAGGAGGTGCGAGCATCCCTCTCCGGGGTCGGATGTGACCCTCACATCGAAAATATTTGGTCCCCAAACTAGTGAGCTGTCCCAATGAATGCAGGGACTCGGAGGCAATAAATTTTGCAGCCCTCCTGCTTTTTCATGGGGAAACAAAAGTGCTTTGCAAAATGATGCTTGGTCAAAGGGAAAGAGGTAACAGAGCCTCAGGTTGGCAAAAAGGGGCTCCATATTTGGAAAAAAACACTCCAGGATTGCAAAATGGGGCTGTTACTTTGCAACCTGGGATCCCAAGTTTGCAAACCGGGCCCCAGATTTAAGAAAAGGCACCTCAGGTTTGCAAAACAGGGCACAAGGTTTGTGCAAAGGGGTCTTGCTTTGCAAAATGAGACCCCAGGTGTAAGAAAAGGGACACCAGGTTTGCAAAACTGGGGCCTCAGGTTTCCAAAAAGGCCCCCCAGGTTTGCAAAAAGGGGTCCCAGGTTTAAGAGAAGTCACCCCAGGTTTAAGAAAAGGAGTCCTGATTTGCAAAATGGGGTCCCAGGCTTCCAAAAAGGGGATCTTGGTTTGTAAAATGGGGTCACAGGTTTGCAAAAAAAGGTCCCCAGATTTGCAGAAAGGGCCCCCAGATTTTCAAAAAGGGGTCCCAGGTTTGCACAAATTGGGTCCTCAGGTTTGCATAAAGAGGCCCCAGGTTTAAGGAAAGGAGCTCTTATTTTGCAAAGAGGCACCCCAAATTTGCAAAACAGGGTCCCAGGATTACTAAAAGGGATCCCAGGTTTCCACAAAGGCCTCCAGGTTTGCATCGAGCAACGGGCGTCCCAGGAGGATTTCCCACCCCATCGTGTGCGGGATTGCCCTTGAATCCCCAAATAGGTATTAAAAATAAAAAAAGCTGGGTTTTGGGAAATGATTTAATTGGCAGCAGCCCCTCATTGAGTGGCTCAAGGGCTGGGTTTTATCCCCGTGCGATTTTTCCCAGCTAATCTGCTAATCTGCTAACGACTTGATCCTGTTATTTCAGCAAAGAGTGTGAAAAAAGCACCCAAAAAAATCCCCATTTGGAGCAGAAAAGTCTTTGCCAGGACCAGCTGCACTTGGGGGTCCCCCCCCAAGACCTTAATTTATTTTGCAGGATGGTGTCTCCCAAGAGGCTCATTTTCACAGCATTGGGGTCTCCCAAGAAACTAATTTTTGTGGTATGCGATGCCCCCCAAAAGACCCAATTTTGCAACACAGGGCCCCCCCCCAGCTTATTTTTTCAACGTGGGGTCCTCCCCAAGACCTTTTTTTTTTTTTTTTTGCAGCGTGGGGGTCCCCCAAGAGACACAATTTTGCAGCACAGGATCCCCCAATAAACCCATTTTTGCAACATGGGGTGCCCTAAGAGACCCTTTTTTTTTTTTTTTTTTCAGGATGGGGTCCCCCAAAAGACACATTTTTGCAGCATGGTGTCCCCCCCAAGACCCACTTTTTCAGCATGGGGGTCCTCTAACTAATTTTTCTAATGTGGGATCCCCCCCTCCAACCTATTTTTGCAGTGCGGGATCCCCCATGAGACCCATTTTTGCAGCACCGGGTCCCCCAAGAGACTCACCTTTGCACCGTGGGGTCCCCCAAGAGACCCATTTTATCTTTTGCAAGCATGGGGGTCCCCACCACCCTCATTTTTCCAGCATAGCATCCCCCAATAAACCTATTTTTGCATTATGGCTTCTCCCCCAGACCTATTTTTTGCAGTGCAGGGTGCCCCAGAGAGACCCAGTTTCGCACCGGGGCCCCCCAGTAAATCTATTTTTCCAGCACAGGGGTCTCTGGGGAACCCCAGCAGCTCTTGGCCACGCTGACCCCCTGCTGCATCTGATGCCCCCAGGTATTTTCTGCACCTGAGGCCTCCCAAGAGGGATATTTTTGCAGTTAGCGCCAGCCTAAAGATATCTGTCCTAAAGATAAACCCAGCCTAGAGCCCCTTCATGTCCCCCCCCCAAATCATTCCCCATCGCCCAGGAGCCCCCAGGCCCTCTGTGGCGGGGATAACGATAATGATAATTTTAACAATTGCCCTTGAGAAATGAAACGTTTCACTGAACTGTTTTAAGATGGGTTTTTGAATGGGTTCAGCCCGGTTTTGAGTCAATTCGGGAGACAAAATATGCAGTGTCGAAGGAGGACCATCAGGGGCAGGGGGGGATGCGCCTGGGAAGTCAGAAAATGACAGAAAAGGGGCTGAAAATGGGCAAAATTTATTATTTAATGGGAAGAATAATATGAAAAGAAACCAATAAAGACCAGAAAATGAAAAAATGGAAAAGTAAACCGATGCAAAAGTCGAATAGGGCAAAAATAAACGAAGGCAAAAATGAAACTAATAAAAGAAATAAGGCAAAAATGACCACACGGGAGAATGCGAAAATGCAAATGAAAGGATAAATGAGAGAAGAATGACAAAATGCACAAATAAAACAAGGAAAAGAAATGAAAACTTAAAAGAATGCCAGCCTGAAATGATATAAAAATAAAAGAACATGACAATAAGAGAAGGCGAAAAGAAAAATAATTCCAGAATAAATCCAGTAATGTTTGTTATTTTACTGTGCCCCCCTTCCCGTGCTCCTGCGACGCCGCTCGGCCGGGAAAACCAACTCCGGGACGGGAATGACTTTGCGCTGGAGCAGATGAGGAGCGCGCACCTTCCTCCTCCTCCTCTTATTCCTCCTCCTCCTCCCGCCCCAGCCCACCCTGCGGGGGGTTCCCGGCCGCTTTGTTCCCCCCCAGCGCCCTTAGCGGGGAACCGGAGCGGGGGAACTGGCCGGGCACAATGCACATCCCGCCTTCAATAACACCGGGAGGGGCTGGGGTTTTTTTGGGGGGGGGCGGGGGGGTTCCGGGATTAAATAAACACGGGGTTTTTTTTCCCACCTTTCTGGAATTTTCCTATACCCGGCAAATGGCCCTGCTCGAGGTTTATTTTATTATTTTTTATTTTGTTCTCCGGCTGTTCCGGGAAGAGGAAAACAAACCACACAGGCATCAAAAAAACCCGACAACCCCCAAACCTCCTTGGACGTCAGGTGACGGCGGAGAATAAGATCCGAAAAAATGTTAATGCCTGGAAAGAAAAAAAAAAATCCATGGTGGATTAAAGCTCGTTAGAAAAGGCCTTTGCTAACGAGCTTGGCGGTGGGATGTGGGAGGATGCTGGAGCGGCCCTTGGCACCCACCACAAGCAGGATGCGAAGGGGGGGAATTCCCCAAAACCCCTTTAATCCCTGGATCGATCTCCTAGATTTTGGAAAATCCTCCCCAACGCCTCTACTCCCGCACCGTGGGATTCCAGTGATGCTCCAAGGGCTCCTGGCCAGTGCCACAAGTGTCAGGAGTGCGCCATGGCCTCAGCCCTGTTGCTCCTCTCTCTCCAGCCCAACTTTTCCCTTCACCGTGGCAGTTTTTTTGCTCTGCCAGCTCCTTCGGAAAAGGGACTAAAAAAGTGTTTGGCCACGGGAAGGAGGTGAAAAATTTGACTCTCCAGTTGGTCACTTAGTAGCAGCATTTATTCTGTGTATTTATTAATGATATTTGTTGCTGTCCCAGTCCTAGAACACAGTATTATTTTATTTAATTAGACAGAATTATTCCATCACACCATATCTTGTTATATCCTATTTTATATGCTTCTCGTATATAGTAGAGCAGATTTATTATAGAATTTATCTAATATAGAATTATATTAATGGATTAAAATTCTGTTTATACACTATACTACCTGTGCATGTATCATTTTGCAGCTTTCTAATACAAAACAGACCCCAATCCCCCATAATTATTTTTATTTCTATATAATTTTGTGGCTGGTATATCTGAATATCTCCTCCCGCCTCAGCCCCCCGCATCCCAGCTCATCCCAACCCTCAGCATCCTCATGGTTTTCCTCCATGAGGAAAACACCACCCAAGAGTTTATATCTTATATGGGGAATAAAACTCTTCCGGCTGGTCCCTGGCATCCCAGATCCAGCTGTTAATTAATTTTCAATGGATACAATGCTACAATTTTTCCCAAATTTTGGAAAATTTGATGTTTGGGGCAGGCAGAATTATATTTATTAGCTTTTTTTTTTTTTGTCTCTTTCTCCCAAATGTATTTTCACACCTTTCCAACCTTCCAATTCTAGGGATTTGGTTGGAAAATAAATGAGTGTCCAATGCCTATAAAGATCATAAAGATGATGGGGTTTTGGTGGGACATTAGTTTTTCAGCACAGTGACGCTGGGATTTGCAGCATTGCGTCGGATTTGGAGCCTCGATGGAAAATTACTGTCGGGCGAACAAAGAAATCTGGGATTTGGGAGCGGGAAAGGGAATAAACAGGCGGGCCAGGAAGCTGGGAGGAAATCTTGGGCAGGGGAAGGGAAGGGAGAGAAAAGTTCGCGCGGCAGGGGGTGGCGAAAATAACCCCCCTGGGGGAGGCTGGGGCCGTGGGAAAGGGGGCAAGCAGCTTCCGCTCCCTGAAATCCCCCCAAAATGAGGATTATACGGCCGGAGTGTGATGGCGACGGGGTGCAGCATGTCCCCCCCGCATGCTCAAGGCTGGCAGGGCCAGCAACTGCTCACTGCTTTGTCGTCACTGGGGTTTTTCAGGCCTGTGCAGCCCCGCCCCCCAGCACCCATATTTTGGCTGCGGGGCCATTTGGGGGGACAAAGGGGTGATTTCAACATCCCTGGGCTTATTCAGACTGGTATCACTTTGCAGGCAGCCAGTGTGCAAGAGGAGCAAGCATGCAAGGGAACAGGCATGGCAGGGGAGCAAGGGTGCAAGGGGAACATGTGTGCAAGGGGAGTGAGTGTGCAAGGGGAGTAAGCATGCGAAGGAGTGAGTTTGCAAAGGGAGTGAGTGTGCAACAGGAGCAAGCATAGAAGAGGAACAAGCGAAATGGGAGCAAGAGTGCAAGGGGATTGAGCATGCAAAGCATGCAAAGGGTGCAAGGGTACAAGCGTGCAAGGGGAGCAGGGCTCTCCCGCAGCCAGCGGGCTTTGCTGCGCAGCCAAGCGTGGCGGGAGCCAGGCTTTACAAAGCCAACACAGCCCGACCCGACGCCCTGACCCTGCAGACGCAGCACAAACGCTGCCAGCCGCTCCCTCCACTTTCCCCCCCAGGGCAAAATATCTCTGAGGAGCGTGCATTTGTTAATTTTTCTTCATTTTTCCCTTGCCTTTTAGAAAATAAACTTTAAAAAAGAGATATATTTTAAAAAAAAAAAAAGGCGCTTGCAAGCTGGGCCAGCACCCAGCCTTGGCACCCAAGTCCCCCATGCACCCAGGGCTGTAAATGGTCATTTTCAGGGGTATTTTGGGTGCAAATTGCCTAAATTTGGCTAATGAAGAGGCAGATGGAAAGCAGGTGACCCTAGGAGGGGGGACATGAGCCCGCCCCAACCCCGTGGGCGTTTTTGGCTGCTGGAGGTGGCCATGACCCCAGGAAAAGGGCTTGACCGGGATGCTGATCCCCCATCCCAGGGGAATTTCTCCATCCAGGAGGATATATCTATCTCCGGAGCATCCCGAAAAATGGAAAATGGTGGGGATGAGGAGCCTAGGAGAGACAGGAAGGAGGCAGCTGCCTGCTCCCGGGCAAGTTGGTGCCCGGCGTCGGGCTGCTGCATGCCCAACCCTGCTGCCCTCTGCCTTTGTGCAAGAGCTTGGCATGAGGAAGAAACTCCCTCCTCCTCCTCCCCACATCCTGGAAGGGGTGCCAGAGCCTTGCTGGGGCTTCACCCCAAAACCCAACCCCCACCCCAGAGCAGCCTGTCCCCAGATGTCCCCACCGCCGCCATTCCTCTTGGTGGGGGTTCCTGTGCAAGAGATGCTCCAAAGTATCTGCTGCTGGTCGCCCCACGGATGTCCTTCACCCCATGGATTTCCTTCACCCCACAGATGACGTCCTTCACCCCATGGATGCCCTTCACCCCACCGATGTCCTTCATCCCCCCATGGAGCCCACCAAGTCCACCGGGAAATGGTGCCTGTTGGTGTCCTGAGCTTCCCAGGACTCAGCCTCCGCTTGCAGCTGTCTGTGAGCCTGACGTGCTGGAGCAAAGCTCCACCACCCTCCCCAACCACCAGCCGGCAATGGGCCCCAATTATTGCAACAGGAGGCAACAAGCCTTGGCCTGACACCCCAAACTTTTGGGGCTCTTGTGGGTCCACAGGCGGGAGGGCAGGTCCCTGCAGCTCCAGGATGGATCATTTTTGGGTGTGTGTTGCCAGGATTTGACCTTGGTTTTGGGAAGCAAGGGGGATTTTTTTTTTTGCTCCCCTTGCAAAGGCCTAGCATAATTCTTGGGGGCGTCCCTGGACTGGGTGGGGGAACCCTTAAAATATTGACCCCCCACAATGAGCCAGGGAATGTGGGAAGGGGATAAAAATAAATCAGAAATCCAGGGCAGGGGAACGCAGGGTGTAATTCAAAAGCCGCAAGAATTTTGGAGGCTAAAAATTGAGGGAGGGATGAAAGCGGCTGCGTGGGAACCTCACAAACCTCGGCAGGATCTGTGGGTGACCTTGCTTCGACATCCCGAAAAATTTTGCACCATCCAAGTGACATTGCTCACCACCCTGGCGTGCTTGGCTGCCCCCTCACCCCACCCCAACCTGGGGCTTGAAGCACCTAAAGGACCCCGCTGGGGCGGGATTTTCCAGGATGCTCTGAGCATCCCCTGTGGCTCAGCATCCCCCAAACCCACCGGCACATTTGCAGCTGGGCCTGTTTTGCAGCATGCCGGGACGTGCTGGGAAGCACTCGCTTTTCCAGCATTTTCCTATCTCTCTCCGCTCCTATGCAAAGAATTTGGTGCTCAAAAACCGGTGCCGGGGGCTTTGCTCTGGCTCAATCCCACCCTCCCTGTGGGATGCGGCTGTGATGCTGCCTGCAGGGTCTGGCTTTTGGGACTGCATGGGAATTGCATGGGACTGAATGGGAATTGCATGGGATTGCATGGGAATTGCATGGGATTGCTTGGGACTGCATGGGATTTGCATGGGAATTGCATGGGATTGCATGGGATTGCTTGGGACTGCATGGGATTTGCATGGGAATTACATGGGATTGCATGGGGTTGCTTGGGACTGCATGGGATATAATGGGATTGCATGGGACTGCATAGGTTTCCATGGGATTCCATGGGAAGCAAAGCCTGCAAACAGAGAAGGAGCCGCTTCTGCAGGTGCACGAAGGATTTTGGGGGATGCGGGATTACGATGAAGGGGGGTATTTTGCACCCGTGCCCTTTGGGACAGATGCAGGCCCTATTGCAGCCCTTTGGCAAATATTCGAGGCTTTGAACTGGTTCTGTTGCATTTACAGCCCCTGGGAATGGGGAAGGAAAATCCAACCTGGAAGATATCGGAGCCAGTTTGGCTGTCAGGGACTTTCAGGCTCCATTGGCACCTTGAAATCGGATTTAAAAGCATTAAACCTTGCAAACTGCCCAGATAAGGTGCAAAAAGCCACTTGGCATCCCCTCTGGCCAAATCCAGCCAGGAACTGCCCCCCCCAAATTGTCAGGATTTAATGGCAAATGGCATCGATGCCCCTTCCCTGTGGCTGCAGCAAGAACCTCCACATCACCCCATGTTTTTGGGGGGTCTGAGCCCCCTGTTCCGCCACCTCCACTTTCTTCTAATGAGCGGAGAATTTCCCTTTCCCTCTGCTTTTGTATTTAATCAGCCGCTCATTAAAACCTTGGGATTTAATTACTCCAGACGAGGTGCAGTGGGGGCCGCATTTCCAATTTCCTTTCTTTAATTCTTTTAATTGGGAGAAGCAAGGGGCCAGTGACCCAGCACGGCAAGAATATCAACCACGGGGGGTTTTTTTTGGGGTTATTTTCTACTGATTTTATCCAACGGCTTTGCATCATCCCCCAAAACAGGGAGAACATCCCCCAATCCATGAGCAAAGGGGTTGCAAGCTCTGCTTTATCTTGCCCATCTATGCTCAGGGCATGCGTATGCTGACTCTTCACCTCTCCCAACCTGACTCAGCCAACAATAACACAGATAATTTTATCCAACCTTTTTATTCTTCATCATTTCTAAACCCTAAATAAAAATTTTAATAAATCCCAAAGCTGACGGAGACAGTTTTTGGGAGGGTTTTTGTTTTTGGAGGCAAGCTGGCAGTGCAGCTTCTTCCCCAACTTGGAAAGGAATGGGTCAAGTCATGAGTTTTGCAATCCACCTCCTGGATTTTTGGAAGATGCTGAGTCATGAGTTTGGGGAATGGGGCTATTGAGAGGGCGGGCGAGTCTTTGGGAGATGGGGAGATGCCAGGAGCACCCCCAAAAAATCAAATTGCATCACCTTGGGAGGGTGATGACCCCCCAAAAATCAAATTGCAACATTCTGGGAGGATGGTGACCCCCCAAAAAATCAAATTGCATGGTCCTGGGAGGATGGTGACCCCCCAAAAGTCCAGCCCAGCACTGCTGGAGCGGGAGGGCGCGGGGCAGCAGGGCCACGCTCGCTGCCCGAGGGCAAGGGCGATGATGCTTTTTTGCTTCTGAGTTAGCAGAAACGCGTTTGATGTACGGGACCGGCTTTAAAACATGCCCCTGCAAAAGAGGTTTTGTGACTGTAGAGCAAAGAAATACCTGACTAATTATTATTCAGCAAGTTAATTAGGTAATGGGGATTAATCTGTCTTCCTGCAGGGGGGTAATTGCCAATGCAAGCTTGCTCCGACATATTCCCAGCCCAGAAACTGGACACTTCCCAGTCCAGTAAGGGTCTGGGGGGGAGAAAGTCCATCTTGCCTGTAGCTGGAGGGATTTTTAATGCAAGATGGGAGGATCTTGAACTCTAAGATGAGGATTTTTTTCCCCTTTCTGGTGTTTCACAGCTTGGGATGCCAACGCTGCCCACGCCTGGCATCCTACATGCGCCCGGCATCCGATGTGCTCCCAGTAGGCACAGGGGGAAAAACTCGCCTGGCTCCAGCCTCATGCGGTGTGGGGGGAAATTATTAATTACATTAATTATTAGAAGCAGCACGGTGTCCCATGGAGCGTCCCTGAAGCTCTTTAGCTCTTCCTTCTCCATCCAAAGTGGGATGTGGGGAGCCTCATCCTGCGTCCCCCCCAGGGAGGGGCTTGGCAGCACCCAGCCCACCCTCACATTTGATAGCACAGTGGCGATGGCATTCCCAGCCTCAAACCCCATATTTATGCAGCTCCCCATCCCCAAACCCCTCAAAATCACCCCCAAAATTCATCCTCCGGCCACTTTCCAGGCTCCCCGCAAGTGTCGGGCTGCAGAGAGCCCATTTCAGGACTGCTGATTCCCCCCCCCCACCAGTGGCTCCCCCTCGCCCAGCTTGCAGGCTGTCAGGATGCCTTAAGTTAGCAAAATGGGGCTATTTTGGGTGAAAAATCAGCATTTTTGGCTTTGCCAAGCCCAGCAGGGAACACGGGACAGGCAGTTCAAAACCTGCCTGCAACGAGAGCCATCGCTCCAGGAGCAAACCTGCTGGATGCTCGGTATTGGGCAAGGAGCCGGTCGCTGCAAAATCCCCCCCAAACCTGGAAAATTCCTAAATCCTGAGCAATTTGGAGTGGATTCCCACCAGGACAGTGATGCCAGGGAGGGGAGGGTGCTCTTTGCCAGGTGATGGGGTTTTGCTGCCAGTGTTTTTTGGGGCGCCACTGTCGTGACTCTTGCTTGCACATCCCTTATCATGGCGACCTTTAGCCAAGGTCGGTGGCCTTGGGGGCGCGCCGGCTGCCCAGCCATGGAGCAGCAAACAGGCAAAAATGTCTTTATTTTGCTGTTTTCCTCCCCAGGCGGAGAAAATCCCGGTGCTGGAACCCCAGAAACCCTACACCCCCTCCCAATTCCCCCTTAGCATCGTACACACGATGGGAATAGGATGAAAAAAAACCCTGAATTAATAAAAAATTAAATAAAAAGGAGCATCCCTGCCCATCAGGAGAGGGGAACAGCTGTTATCTGCTTATTATCATTAATGATTAATTTGTATCCTTAACAGCCACTTTCCTTTTGCTTCATAAATAGCTCCCGAAGAAGGAAACTCCAGCAAATGGGAATTATTTAATATTTTTCCTGCCATTTGGGCTGTATGAGGGCAGTTTGTGAGGTCCAAGGAGCATTTCCAGGTATAGATTTGGATTTTTTATAGGTATATGTACCTGTAGATATGCCTGTGCCTGTATCTGTGCCTATATCTGCACCCATATCCGTGCCTATATCTGCACCCATATCCGTGCCTATATCCATGCCTATATCCGTGCGTGTGTGTATAGACCCCTTTTTCTTTCTGCTAGGAGGAGAAAGAGGAATCTGCTCGCATGAACGTGCGAAGCCGAAGGGAAAATGGATTTTCCCCCCCTCTCCCCGCCTTCCCAGGGTTGTCGGCTCCGGCTCCGGCGGCAGGACACCGCCCCGCGCCGTGACTCACCCAGTTATTTTTAGCCCCAGCCTCTTTTCTCCCCATGGCTCTGTGCACGTCGGGTTGCCCTAAAAATGCAAAACCAAGGCCTGAAATGCCAGATCCGCCTTTGCAAGGCCCAGGGGCCAGGGTGTAATTTTCCCCCTTTAATGGCTAAACCCGAAATTCCCTTTTTTTGCCCCAATCCTTTCCATCTTTCGAGGGTGAAAAGCCCCCAAACCCAGTGCAGTTTGGGACTGGGAAGTTGCTGCCTCGCCTGGAAAACTTGAAACGAGTCTTGCTGCTCATTAATTGTGATCCATTAAATGACAAGGATCGCTTTTACTGGGTTCGGCGTTCCTGCCTGCTCTGGCGTGGAGCATCTGCCCCACTCTGACCTAAGGACTTGGAGGGTTTAATGCACCTTAATCCCGACTTAACAAGGCGAGGGGTTTAATTAGTCCTGGTTTAAAGATAAAGAGCGGAATCCAAGAGATTATGGCTGTGAAATCCTAACGGGCATTACAGAGCTTCAGTGTCTGCAGGATTGGGGTGATGGGGCCGATGCTTCACCGCATCCCTTGAGCTGGACTGTGCGGTGCCGGGATGCAGCAGGACCCACCCCTGGATACGGATGGAGCTGAAAACCCCGCCAGGAGCAAGACAAAATACCAATGGAAAAATCAACCCAAGATATTTTAGGGCTGAGATCCCCGGCGAAGGTGGTGCCCGTGTTACCCAACCCAATTTTATTACAAATCCCCATTTCCTTACGGACTTTGCCCTGCATTTCATCACCTGGGCTGATGTATTCCAGCTTCAGCCGCTTCCCGGCCCAACCCTGCACCTCCAAAGAGCCCCACGGCAGCAAAACTGCCATGGTTTGACCCAATTTGCAGAACGCCAGTGTGGCAATGGGGTCAGCGGGGCGCGGTGCTGGCCAGATGTTGACAGCTGCTTCCCACTGTCCGGGGCTGGGGCTGTTGCGCTAGCAGCAAAAGGAGTTACAAGCTCAGGTGGAGGCTTTGTTGGTTTTTTTCCATGATTTTTTTGGGGATGGGGACAAATTGGGATGGTGCCTCCCTGGAAATCCCATTTTTGGGAATTTTTGCCTGGATTTTGAAAGGGGAAAAAACCCCCTTTTGGCCCAGGGATTTATTTTAAAGCTCCTCCAGGCTTAAACGTGTTGAAGGACGCTGGAAATACTGAAATAAAAATGAAAATCAATTCCCCCCTGAAGCGGATTGACCCTGTCCTGAGGTCGCTCTGCGTTGGAGGTCAAGTGTGAAAGTTTTCCTGGAATTTTTTAGGGATAATCCGGGATTTTTGGCTATGGAGATGCTGACAACAAAGCCAAATTCCCTACCTTGCGCTGTCTGGCGATGCTGATTTTATTACCGCAACCCCAACCCCAACCCGGGAAAGGCTATCCCAGCCTGGATTTGCTGGAAAAAATGGGAGCTGCTGCCCCCCAAAACAAACCCCCAATCCTGTGCGTCAGTGGGATGCCTGTGCCCTGCTGTCCCCGGGGACAGGGTTGGGGATGGGAGAGGCCGCGAGATAACGCCCTCGTGAGATGACAACGCGATGCGATGTGGGCAAGGGCTATAAAAGAGACCGGATTTCCTCGTCTGCAGGGAATTACATTTTTCGGTAGAAATCCTGCCGGCTGCGTGGCGGGGGTGCGGGTGCTGCACTGCTGAGTCAAAGCCGAGGGCGAGGACGCAGAGGCTGAGCCTGCGGCCGCTGGCCTTGTCACAACTCCAATGCCCGCGCCCACCACTGTGGCCTCTGTCCTCCCCCCAAAACCCCACCTTGACCCTTAAAAAAATCCCAATTTCCCCTTTTTTCCCCTCATTCCCATGCCCCCAGGAGCACCAGGTTATTATTTTAACCCATTTTCCCCCGTTCAAAGGAATGGGACTGACAAAATCTCCCCTAAATCCCCTCAGCTCATCGCACCACCCGGGATTAGCCCTCCTCCGGCCCTTTTCCCTTCTGTCAGCATTCCTGCCCGACACTTTTTTTTCCCCCTCCCTTGCCATAAAAATGCCAAATAAGCAAAAAATTCCCCAGTTTCCCATTTGGGATGAGCAAAAAAAAAGGGGGAGAAAAATTTAAATAGGGTCTTGGGATTGCTGAACTTTGTATTTCTTGGAGTTTAGAGTCCAGGATTTGCCCGAAATGGCCAAATTTGGGGCAAAATTTTGCAGCCTTAGGAAGATAAAATTAATGGTTGACTTTGATTTTTTGGAATTTTTACCCAATTTCTGCTCTTGGTTTTTTTTTTTTTTCTTTTTTTTTCTTTTTTTTTGTATTGTTTTGCTATAGCAAAAAATGAGGACTGGGAGAAAAGTAATGCAGGGGAAGGGAATTTTGGGAATGATTTGTATGGTTTTGAATGATTTTTTAAAAATGGTTTTGGGGGGAAGGGGGGAATATTGGGGCCTGAGAGTGGACAAAGAGCTGCAGGCGCGTCCCCGTGTGGGACCCCCAGCATCACCTTTTGTGGCCTGGCGGTGGGACGCCGGGATGGGAGGAGCTGGCGGACGTGCACGCCAGCACATCCACCCCAGAAACCCCTGCCCAGCTGGTTTTCCCTCCGGATTTTCAGTTGCGTGCACCCCAGAAATTCATTGCACCCTGGAAAAGTGGGAGAGGGGTTGCTCAGCTTGCTCCAACGCAGCCCTACGCCTTGGAGGGGGTTGCATTGGGTGCGGGGTTTTGCACCAGCAGCGGGGTTTTGCTCTGGGTCTAGGGTATTGCACAGGCCACAGGGGTTTGCACTGCATGCAGGGTTTTGCACCACGTGCAGGGTTTTGCACCATGGCTGGGGTATTGTGCTGGCCGTGGGGTATTGCACCGGGTGCAGGGTTTTGCACCAGGCTCGGGGTTTTGCACTGTGTGGGGGGTATCGCACCAGGGACAGGGTTTTGCATCAGGTGCAGGGTACTGCATTGGGTGTGGGGTTTGCACCACATGTGAGGTTTTGCACCGTGTGCAGGGGTTTGCACTGCGTGCAAGGTATTGCACCGGGCCCAGGGTTCTGCACCAGGCGCAGGGTTCTGCACCGGGGGGGGCTAGAGGAGGATGCTCACTCGTGGTGGCTTCTTGTCCCGTTTTTGGTGTCCAGTGCCATTCCTGGGATGCCGGGGTTTGCTCAGCACTGGGACTCCTGGATTTTTTGGGGATCGAGCCTGGCAGATCTGGGACTCCCAGGGGTTGCACTTCACAAAGGGGTTGGGTGCAAGGGGGTGCTCAGGGGGGCTTGCAGCAAAGTGCTTGCGCAAGTGCATACATGGGTACAGGCACACACATACGTGCACACTCGTGTGCACACAGAGGCACACATCTGTGTACAGGCACGTGTGCACACACAGAGGCACACTCACAGGTGCACACACACCTACAAGCACACACACACTCTCTCATGTGCACACACATGTACAGGCATGCATGCACTTGCACACTCACATGTGCGCGCACACACACACAGAGGCACAGACTCTTGTACACTCAGACATGCGGAGGCATGGGTGCATGCAGGGTTGCACACTTGCACGTGTGCACTTTTGCATACTCGCATGTGCACACACGCTTGCACACTCAGACGTGTGCAGGCACAGGCGCACACACGCTTGCACACTCACACAAAGACTTGCACACTCGCACACGTGCAGGTGCGGGCACACACATGCTTGCACACTCACGTGCGCACGCTTGCATGCTCTCGCCCGCGCACGCCCGCTCACGCGTGCGGGCACACTCGCACACCCGTTGCGCGCCCTTGCACACTCACACGCGTGCACAGTCCTCCCCCTCCCCCCGCACGTGCACGCTCCCCTCCCGCCCCCGCGCCCACGTGCGGACTCGCACGCGCTCCCCCACCCCCCACCCCCCCCCTACGCGCCCCGCCCCCTCCCCGCCCCCTCCCCGCCCCCTCCCTCGCCGCCCAATGAGCGCCGCCGCCCGGTGCCGTCGCGCGCCCCCCGCTCACCCGCTCTCTTAAGCCGCTTCAATGCCCCCGCTGCGGCCGCGCGCCACCGCTCCGCTCCGTCGCGCTCTGCTCCGCCGCCCCCCCCCGGCCCGGCCCCGGCCCGGCCCCGGCCCGGCCCCGCCAGCCCTGCCGCCGCCCCGGGGCCGCCATGGAGACCGGCAGCAAGGTGAGCCCGCCGCGCGTGGAAAATCCCCGCTGTCCCGCTCCCTCCCCTCCCTCCCCCCCCCCCGTCCGCCGCGCGTTACACAACCGGAGCAACGACGCTCACGTACGGGCGATCCGCTTGGGGGGGGGGGCGGCGGGGCTGCGTTCGGCCTCTTCCAGGCGTCAGGCGCCCCCGGGCGCAGCCCGCGCCGCGGACACGCGTGGGGACCCGCCCGTGGGCGCCCCCCCGCTGAAAAAGCGAGTTTTTTTACAAAATTTTACCTCAAAAACAAAGTAAAACGCCCCGAAACGCCCCCCCCCCCCGCAGCCTCAGCGCTTCCCAGCGCGCCGGGGAAAGAGTTTTGAGGTAACCCCCC
>BOSO01002866.1:273779-288189 GCA_018403395.1 Gorsachius goisagi
GGTAACCCCCCCCCCCCCCCCCCCGCCTTGAGGTGAGAAAATGCGAAGCAATGAGCCAAAAAAGGCACTTTTGGCCCCATTTTGGGGGTGAGGGAAAGGCAGGAAGGCCCCAAAACTGTGGAGTTTGCTTTTGGGGGGTGACCCCTTTAGGCGTCTTCCCCCCNNGACAAAATTCCTTTTTTTTTTGCCCCCCCCCCCCCCCAAATGGAATTATTAACTAGTAATTATCGGTTGGCAGCAGCCGAGCCCTCCCAGTGCCTTAACCTGCCTCAAATAAAGAGATTTCTAATAATAAAGGTGGGTTAAAGCGCTGCTACGTCAGGCCCTAAATGAGGAAGGTGAATTAATTGTGACGGAGTCATTAATGTTAGACCCCAGGGTTGGCCGGTCCGGGCCTTGCCTGGGGATGTTGACCCGCAAAATATTCCCTCTCGGGAGTCTTTTGGGGATTTATTCAAGTATGTAGGTTGAGGTTTGGGGTTTTTTTTTCCCTCCTCCACAGAAGGAAATAAAAAATCCACTCCGTGGTGGTGCAAAGTGCTGGGCAATGTGTAATTAAAAATAAAACCAGTAATTTTATCGCAATTAAAGATGTTACAGGAACAACTCCTCTCATTTTTTTCCCCAGCAAACAACTTATTTTTCCCCCCAGCTTTGGAAGGAGATACTTTGGAAATACTGGATTTTTTTTTCTAATTTTACTTTATATTTTTTTATATATATATATTTTATTATTATTATTTTACTTAGGTCTGGCTTTACTCCAGCACCCTCTTTTATTTTTTTTTTTATGGGTGAGGTGTGGGTTTGGGGCCGGGAGCTGGGAACGTGACGGCCGGCAGCGCACTGATGGGGGCAGGAATTAAAAAGAAATTTGCTCTCGTAACGAAGAAATCTGATGCGCTGCTGGCCGGGCTTAACTCCCGGCTACTGAAATGGAGTCGGAGATGTGCTCGCTCTGCTTTTCCATCTTAATAACTGCCCCGTTAGATAAATTTGGGTTAGAAGTGATTAATTTTTGTTAAGGTAATTAATTGCTGGAATAACTTGCTGTGCTCTGATGGGCGACACTTAAATCCAGAGTTTGTTTTGCAAGGAGAAAAAGGGATTTTTATCGAAGGTAGGGGTGCTGGGAGGTGGGGGGCGAGCTCACCCCTCCGCTCTTAAATTTAATATTTGATATTATTAATGTGGGACATGCTTTCCTGCCCAAGGAGCTGGGCTGCTCCGGCTCTTTGCATGCAAAAACATCTCCCGGGCTTGTCGCAGACGCTCTTGCGGTTGCAACAGTCGGAGGGCTCGTGTCGCTGTCCCCAGCTGACCTTTAAGAATGAATAAAGAAATAAAGAAATAAAACAACGTCACCCTGACACCACTTCCCCTCACCGTGAGTTTTCTCCCACACCTATAATCCCCCAAAATCTTGGCCAATCCCTGCAGTGCCGGTGTTACCCCCTGTTTTTTGACTGTGAACTTCCCTGCCCCGTCGGTAAATGCTGGTGCTGTGGCACATGCCCTGGCTTTAGGAGTGGGTTTTACCCGGCCCTTGGTGGGTGCTTAAGTTTTTCCTGGGCTGGCAGCCAGGGTGCGGCTGTGTTATCCCAGGCAATGGTTGGATCCGGTTATCCTCACTCTGGCAAGTGTGCAAACAAGCGGGCAACCCCCTCCCCCCAATAACCCCCTGTGTCCGTCCCAGGATGGAACCTCTTGCAATCAGCTTCTGGGATGCTCGTTAAAGCCTCGTGGCTGATTTTTATGGGCTCTCTTTAAATACGAATCTTCCTGAAATTCCCTCCCAGGACAAACTTTTTTTAATATTATTTTTTGTTTTTTAAAGGGATTATTTATTTCTCTGTTCTTTGAGGCAGGCAGCATTCCAAAATCCTTCCACGCTGGAGGAAAAGAAAAAAAAAAAAATGGGTAAAAAAAAAAAAAAAATTGCATTGTAAAGGCAAACACAGGCCGCTGGGGGCTTGGGGGGAGCTGCTGTCACCCCATGGGCCAGTGTTTCCTCCAAGTGCACCAGCTTCTGTGTTTGAGCGGTGAAGGAAGCAGGAAGCAGCAAAAAACCCCCTGAATTTATTAAAATTACAAGCGCTGTGCTCCCTTTCCTCTACATTACTAGAGGGGGAAAAAAACAGGCATGTTGGATATCTGCAGGCTGTAAATAAGTTTATTGCACAAAAGCAGCGAGGGGAAGGACGTTGTGGGGTTGGTTTTTTTTCCCCCCTAAACTCCAAATAAAGCCGCTGTTTTCTGCAAGTAGTTAAAAAAAAAAAACCACCCCAAACAAACCAGCAACCACGCGACAAAACCCATGTGTGGTTTTGCGGAGTTTCCCATGCAAGGTTGTCCTGAAAAATCAACTTTTTTTTTTTTTTTTTTCTTTTTTCCCCCCCCGAACGTGCCATCTTAAGCCTTTCCTTTAATGGCGAAGTCAAAGCCAAGAGGCTCCCGGATCGGGCTGGGCAGCGTGTTTGGAGCTGACTCACAGTGACCCTGCCTGTGCAGAGCCTCCAAAAATGCCGGCAGCCTTCCTACCAGCGCAGTCCCTTCACCTCTTCGAGCTGCTGGAGTTTAATAAGAATACGAGGGGGTTTTGCTAGATGTCAAAAATACTAAGGTTTTGGGGTTTGTTTTTATTTTTCTGGAGATTAAAATAGCAAAAATAACTTTATTTTTCCTTTGTGGGGTAGTGGCTGGTGCGGGAGTGTGGCTCACGCTGTCGTGATGCGTCCCCATCCCTGTGGCACGGTGCTGCCATGACTCACCCGGCGCGCCTGCCCGATGTGGAGGATCGCCCGGCAGCTTTCCTGGGGCAGGCGAGCCGGACTTTAGCAATGGAAAGTAAAAATTGCTGCCCCAAAAAGCAAGGGATAGCCCCCAAAAAGCAAAGAAAGATCACCCAAAACCCCACAAACACCCCAAAACAAAAATAAAATTCCCCCAAACCACCCAAAGACCAAAAAAACCCTCATTTTTTTAACAACATTTATTCAAGCACGGGTTGTTTTTGGCATTCCTGCTGTTGCCTGTTGCAGTTTTGCAGAGCAGGCAGATGGATGAGGTTGGAGTCAGGGTTTCAGATTTTTTTATTGGCTTTTTCCTTGGTTTTCTGGGATGCCAGCAACTTTCCAGCCTGTCTTTGCCCTCCCAAGCGGGGCATTTTCTTCTCGGGGCGAGTTTATTCAGAGGCGCTGAACAAAACCAAGTGCCAACACCTCCCTGATGGGTTGTGTTGGGGCCAAACCTAATTAATGAGCTTCATTAACAGGGCTGGCTTTATTCCCTGTTGCTTTTTCCCTGCAAACCTTAGCGCGGGGCGAGACGGCTTGGCCGGAGAGGTGAGGTCACCAAGCGGCACCTATTTATATTTATTATTTATTTTTTTTAAAAAAAGATGCTTCTTAAATAAGAAAATATCCTTTTTTTGGTCTGTTTTCTTTGCAGTCAGCCCTCCTGACTGAGGGCTTGCATTTCGGTGGGGTCTGACCAGCCCCAATCCCTTGGGAACATTAATCCGAGATGCTGGAGGAACATCCCTGCATTGGGGTGATGCACTGGTACTTGGGATAACCGGGGGGAGCCCAGCCCTCCAAATTAAAGGGCTTATAAATTTCACGTGGATCATCCCAAAGCTGATTAACCGGGAATGTCGGATCCTGGTTCTTGGAGCTGAGCGCAGGGAAAATCTCCTGCCTGGGATAATTGGGCCGTTAATGAAGGTGGCCCAAGCGCTGGCCTGCCCTGACCCTGCTCCCAAACAAGGCTCCGATTGTCGCTCTGGTTTAAGCCAGGAGGAAGAGGAGGCGGGTGAAGAGTTTGCCAAATAGCTGAGATTTTGCTTAGCGACTGTTAATTAGGTGCCAAGGCAAAAACTTCATTAGCAATGGCTGTTCAGGGTGTCCTTGTGCCGGTGCTGGGACGATGCTTAGCCAGCCAGTGGCATCACCACGGTGTCCCCAAAAGCATCTTGCCCTGGCACGTTGCCCGCGTGTCACGTGGAGCCCTCAGAAGGGACCCTGCGAGCCCAGATAAAACCTCCTGCCCAAGTCTAGAGGCAAAAAATTCCTGGAATCCCCAAACAGTATTTCTTAAGTTATTTTTTTCCCAGCTAGCCCATGTGGATGCTGTAAAAAAAAAAAAAAAAAAAAAAAAAAAAAAAAAAAGGCACGTTTTCTGCTTAATCACACGTATTCATGCTCACAACCTTACGAGCAGCCTTCATTCTCCCGCTGCTCCCCAGGACGCCTCTCTCACAGGGGGTGCATAGCTGGGATCCCAAGTTTAACCCTTTTGTTTGTTGCCTTCCCCCTTTCCCTGCAGATGACGGCTCGCCTGATGCTTGCCGTGGGAGGAGCGGTGCTGGGTTCCTTGCAATTCGGCTATAACACCGGTGTCATCAACGCCCCACAGAAGGTGAGCGTGCGCCGAGCAACCTTGCCGTGGCAAAATTCCACCCTCCCCAACCCCCCCTTGCACAAAAACAAACCTGCATCCGCTGCCAGCCCAGCTAAAATAGTACATCCCGCTAGGCAGCTTACTGCCTGTAATGGGATTTGCAAGGGAGTTACTTAGCTCCTGCCTTCCCAGGAGAATTAGTTCCCTCCTCGCTTAGTGTTTTTGCCGGGAAAAATCTCAGGAACGCATGCAGGATGCTCTCTGGGTGGGACCGGCGTAACTTTTAACCTTGGCTTTTAGCAGAGGTCTGGGAGCTAATTAGGGTTTGAGTCATCTCCAAGGGGGGGAATGACTGCTCTGGTTGTGTCCCGCAGCATCGGGGCAGGACGTCCCTGGGAGGAGAGAGGGGTCCTGGGACGGGATGGAGAGCAGGAAGTGTTTGCTCCTTCCCCTAGTGTATTGCCAGTGGGTACATGGGAGCCTTGAAAAACTGGACTTCCCCCAAATTATGTAGCTTTTTGGGGTGTTAAAGGCTCAGAAACCCCACGCGGTGCTCAGGTGCCGAAGGAGAAACAGGGTCCAGCTGCTGCCGCGTGGGAGCAGAGCCTGTCCCCAAGCATCATCACAGCCTCTGGTGCGCCATACCAAATAAAACCACCAAGGCAGGATTCATGCCGTGAGGTTTTTACTCCCATTATCAGCCAGTGGGCTGCAAAACCTCACCTCGAGCGCTGAAAAAACTCTGTGGGAGAGAAGACCCTGTGCAAAACTTCCCAGACCCCCATCAGCATGGAAAGAGCAATAAAGATGCAAATTGCCTTTATTTGAGGTATTGCATTAAATTGCATTTAATCATGGTGAGTGGCCCACTCGGGATTTCACATGGCTGGAGGCTGCGACTCCTGTCCAGCGTCCTCTGTGCTGGCACCCACGGCCACGGTGCACCTGTCCGTCTGCCAAAAGCATCGCCCTGCTAAAAAAATCTTGACCCGTGCTCGCCTTCCCCTGGACCGATCCACACTGGCAGTGTTTGGCTGAGCATCCTCGTCCGGAGATGGGACGTGGTGTTTGAAATAGCAGCGAGCTGGGAAATCCCTGGAAACATGCTGAGGAGCAGCTGTCAGGCATCTGCCCTCCTTTTTCCCTGAGCTCTGGCACCACGGGGAGCAGGCACTCCGTAATTACTGCCTGGCATCGGAGCTCAGCCCCCATGTCCTGAGGATGCGCATGGTTTCCCCAGGGACTTTTCTCCATCCTCCCCTGATGCAGGGCGATGCTGCTTGGGGTGACGTGGGCAGGGACTGTGTCCGAGCTGGGGTCTCCCCTGGGGGCTGAGCTCCCGTTACTGCAGACCCCCAGCACAGCAAGACACCCCCCCTGCTCTGAGGGGTGTTGCCTCAGTTTCCCCTTGTGCGTTTTAGGATTAAATCGTTGGGGCTTAGGCCAGGGATGGGCTGTGTGTTTTAGGGGTGAGTCACCCAGCAAGTGATGCTGCGTTTGGGATGCAGAACTGATGGGGGGGAAAGGATTTGGGGTGCTCTATTGGGTGGCACGAGGGGAGGCAGGGTGGGTGTTGTCTTGGGTAACTGGAGGCTCTGGGCACAGGGGCTCATCCTGCCTTTAAGGGTGGGGACGCACCAGGGTGCAGGATTTGGGATGCGTTGGGATGCAGGATGGGGGTGCATCAGGATTGGAATGGGGATGTGTTGGAGTGCAGGATGGGGGTGCATCAGGGTTGGAATGCATCAGTGTGCAGGGTTGGGATGGGGCTGCATCGGGGTGCAGGATGAGGATGCATGGGAATAAATTGGGGTGCAGGACGGGTTAGGATGCAGGATGGGGATACATGGGGGTGCAGGATTGGGATAAGAATGCATGGGGGTGCAGGATGAGGATGCATCGGGATGAATTAAGGTGCAGGGTTGGGATGCAAGATTTGGATGCATGGGGGTACAGAATTGGGATGGGGCTGCATGGGGATAAATTGGGGTGCAAGATTGGGGTTGGGATGCAGGGTGAAGATGTATGGGGGTGCAGGATTGGGACTGGGATGCACAGGAGTGTGAGACTGGGATGAATCATTCCCCTGGCTTCAGTGATGCGAGCGCAGCAGCGGTTGCTGGCAGTGGCTCCGCACAGTCTCGCAGAAAGGCTCTTTTCTCAGGAGGGGGCTGCTGACCACCGGTTCCGCGGGCCTCTTAATGTTCTCCTCCCCGCTGCTGAAACAGTGGCTTGGTGCTTTATGGGGTGCTTGCGGACATGATGCGGAGGGGACGGCCCGAAACTGGGCGAGGGCTGGTAGGAAACACTCAGCTGAAATGAAATGAGGGTGGGGGGGGGGAACTTTTGCAGCGTGCAGTGATTTTTTTTTTTTTTCCACCATGCTTCTTAGTTGAAACTGATAATTTTTCATCTTCTCCTCTCCCAACAACCGGCTCGTGGTGGGTTTTTCCATCTATCCTTTGTTGCAAGGGGGCCAGGAGGGGGTATTTGGGTGCTAGTTTTTGATAAACTGTCACTTTGATTAATTTTTTTTTCTGCTTCAAGGGGAGGGAGAGAGCTGGAGGCTTCTGAGGAAGGTAGGGAGGAATTTAGAGCCCGGCAAGGTTTGATGGGGTGTGTGCAGAGACCATGTATCTGCACCGAGAGCCTGAGCCAGTCCTGGGTTCTTCGAATCATAACAATATCAATTATTTGTTTTCTTAGGAAAAGGGGGAAAAGTCCCCAAAGCATCAAAACTTCCAGGTGAAGCCAGAGGCAAACGAAGTCACTTAAAACCCTGATAGTTTAGGGGCTTTGTAAAAGGAACGACAAAAAAAATTATGTTACTGGAATTTATAGCAACGCACATGGCAGGGGCTGTGTTTCTTGTGCTGCTGCTCCCAGGGGCTCTCGTCTGTGCTTGAAGCGATGGGAAAACTGGGAAATGAAGCGCAATTGTGCCAACGCTTGATGGAGAGCTGAGCACATGTGAAAGCCTTCAAAGCGGCGAGGTCTTTGAGCTGCTGGAGCGGCCGCAGCTTCCCCTGCTTGCACAAAATCTCTGTGCCTTCCAGCCAGGGTTGGTCGGGCGTGTTGTGGAACCCTTTGCTTTTTTGTTTCGGGTATGGGTGACCCTTAACTAAGTGACTTGAAGCTTTCAGCCGTGGGCTGGCTTTAAAAATATGTTAAAAAAAATACGTGAGATATATAAAAAAGGGTATTCTGTGAAGAGGGTGATTAAAAACTAGTACCTGTCCTGGATGTCAGCATCGCAGAAGCATTGCGGTGTTGCAGAATTATAGCGGCAGTATTGCGTTACAGAAATATTGCAGGAAAAAAACCCCTAGAAATTAAATTCAGGGGGATGGGAGTTGATCAGCTGCCCTGCTGTCTTCCTCACCTTCTTCCACCATCTCTGCCATCTCCCCCCGCCCTGTGTGGCTTCTCCTCCGGTGATGGAGGCATCCCTCCCTGCCTCCTGTGTCCTGGGGAGGAGTGTGACCTCCCCGCAGTCGCCTGGTGTTGTCAGGGGCGAGACCAGAACCTGTCTGGCTGCATTTCCCTCGCGCATCCCATCAGGTTTCCTCCCCTGGGTTGGAGCCGAGCCACCAGCTGGGCGGCTCCTGGCTCCGTGACGCATTGTCTTGTGAGCCGGGTTCGCCAGCCAAGGGTCTGTAGGTGGCCGTGCAACTGGTAACAACACCGTTGGCACAGATGAAATGGGGATGGTTTTAACCCGTGGCTTCGTTTCTCACACCCCTTTCACAGGTGATTGAGGACTTCTACAACCGTACCTGGCTGTACCGATATGAGGAACCCATCAGCCCTGCCACCCTCACCACGCTCTGGTCCCTCTCTGTAGCCATCTTCTCCGTCGGAGGCATGATTGGATCCTTTTCTGTGGGGCTCTTTGTCAATCGCTTTGGACGGTGAGCACTGAGCATGGGGGAGCTGTAGTGGACCTCAACAAGGGGTTTGTGCAGCCTCACCCCACTCTGGCATCCCGCGGGGGTGGCTTTGGGCACCTCCCTGCTGCCAAGAGCTGATATTTGGGTTCTCCCGACACCCCTTCAGCCTCTCTGACCCCCATGGTCCTCATCGCCCTCCACCCTTCTCTCCCCAGGCGCAACTCCATGCTGATGTCCAATATTCTCGCCTTTGTGTCTGCTGTCCTCATGGGCTTCTCCAAGATGGCTTTCTCCTTCGAGATGCTCATCCTCGGCCGCTTCATCATCGGCCTCTACTCTGGCCTCACCACTGGTTTTGTGCCCATGTACGTGGGCGAGGTGTCGCCCACTGCCCTGCGGGGTGCGCTGGGGACCTTCCACCAGCTTGGCATCGTCTTGGGCATCCTCATCGCCCAAGTAAGTGCCATAGAACCAGCCAGAGGGGGGTTCCCCATCTTTGACACTGATGCTCATCAGGGTCTGCAGGGGATGGGATTTGGTGCAGCAGCGCAGAGCATTGCCCATGCAGTGGATCTGCTCCTTCAGAAGGAGACAGAGCTGGAGGGATGGACCTGGAGCTCAGCAGGAGCAGGGCTGCTGTGAGATCGTGATGTTTGGGGTGGGCAGCGTTGTGATGTGATGTCCTTTGGCTGCCTGGAAGCAGCACGGCTGTCTGTGTCCCTCTGATGGGTGCCCAAGCATATAACGCAGCCACGAGCCACAGAGTTGGGTCCAACTTGAGCTGGGAACAGGTGGCTCCAACCCCTCTCGTCCTCAGGTGTTCGGTTTGGACTTGATCATGGGAAATGACTCACTCTGGCCACTGCTCCTGGGGTTCATCTTTGTCCCAGCCCTGCTGCAGTGCATCATCCTGCCCTTCGCCCCTGAGAGCCCCCGCTTCCTCCTCATCAACCGCAACGAGGAGAACAAAGCCAAGAGTGGTGAGTGATCCCCCTGTCCCTGAGCTTGTCCTGCTGTGCGGGAGGGTCCTCAGCTGCTCCTGACTTCACTTCTCTCCCCTCAGTCCTCAAGAAGCTGCGGGGCACGACGGATGTCAGCAGTGACCTCCAGGAGATGAAGGAGGAGAGCCGGCAAATGATGAGGGAGAAGAAGGTCACCATAATGGAGCTCTTCCGTTCCCCCATGTATCGCCAGCCCATCCTCATCGCCATCGTCCTGCAGCTGTCCCAGCAGCTCTCGGGGATCAATGCGGTGAGTTCTGCGGGGACCTGGGTGCCATGTGTCAGCTTGTTTCACCCAGAATGTGGGTTGTGCTGCCTCCAAGACCTGACTCCTTTCCTCATGGTGCATCCCTGCCCTTTGTAGGTCTTCTACTACTCCACCAGCATCTTCGAGAAGGCAGGTGTGGAGCAGCCTGTCTACGCCACCATCGGCTCTGGCGTGGTGAACACAGCTTTCACGGTTGTTTCGGTGAGTTTTGGCCCACCAGGCTCTCCCCAGGGAAGCTTTTCCTCCAGGCTGGGGTTGTGCTGATGAACGCCCATCTCTATCCTACAGCTCTTCGTGGTGGAACGAGCCGGACGCAGGACCCTCCACCTCATTGGCCTGGCGGGGATGGCGGGATGCGCAGTGCTCATGACCATTGCCCTGACACTGCTGGTGAGTGGTGGGTGTTGAGGGGATGAGTGGGCTGGGCGGGGAGGTCCTGCCCCTCGCTGTGGTGGCTTGGACGAGGAGGAGGTCTGGATGGAGAGGAGGAAGGACTTGGCCTCCTAGAGGTGATGGCTGGGTGGTCCCCACTGCCCGGATCTCTCCTGAGGTCCCAGCAATCCAGTCTCCGATCTGGAGAAACCTTGTGGCTTCTCTGCCAGCACCACGCTTACTTGAGTCTCATCATCTAGCATGTCTGGATGCTTCGTCCCCTGTCACCGAACTGACCTTCTCTCTCTCCCTTGGACCAGGACCAAATGCCCTGGATGTCCTACCTCAGCATCGTGGCCATCTTCGGGTTCGTGGCCTTCTTTGAGATCGGCCCAGGCCCCATCCCCTGGTTTATCGTGGCAGAGCTGTTCAGCCAAGGCCCTCGCCCCGCTGCCTTTGCTGTTGCCGGGCTGTCCAACTGGACCTCGAACTTCATCGTGGGCATGGGGTTCCAGTATGTTGAGGTAATTGATTGTCTCCTGGTGCTCTTGGTGGGAGCAAGGCCTTTCCTTGCACTCCTTGGGTTGCGCGACTCCTCTGGAGCCCTAAAACTGGGACTGCGATGGTTTGGTTGGGTGAACGCCCCGAGGTAAGAGGGAGGGGGCCAGGATCTAGGGAAGGAACAGGGAGTTGGCCAGGCCCTGGTGCGTGGCGGCTGGTGGGGGCGCAGCACTCAGACTGTCCTGCGCCCGCCGTCCTGGCCCTGCTGCTGGAGCACCCTCTCCATCCGCGTGCTCACCCCTTCCTCCTCTTTCCTCCTCCCCAGCAACTCTGTGGCTCCTACGTCTTCATCATCTTCACGGTGCTGCTAGTCCTATTCTTCATCTTCACCTACTTCAAGGTGCCAGAGACGAAGGGTCGGACCTTTGACGAAATCGCCTCGGGTTTCCGTCAGGGGGGAGCAAGCCAGAGCGACAAAACCCCGGATGAATTTCACAGCTTGGGTGCTGACTCCCAGGTGTAAACCATCCGCGGTGCTGCCTGCTCCTCCCGCCCGCCCTCCCGAGGTCCTTGGGGGTTATTTTTTAAAATGCTTTGTACAGAAACCAGGAAGGAGGGAGCGGGGGGGCGGGCGCCCGTGAGCACACCCCCCCCCCTCCCCCCTCCATCTGCAGCTCCCCCTGGTCCATCGGGGACAGACTGACCTATTTTATTGTTATTTTTTTTTTTTTTTTTTCTGTTAGAAACAGTTTTGGGATTTTATTTTTTTTTAGCTGGTTTCGCGTCCAGGATTTCAAAGCCAACCCCGCAGCATCCGCCAGCGGGAGGGTGGCTCCCTTTTTCTAACGACGCGATAGTATATTTTAACGAGAAATCACGTAGCGGAAGTTTTTAAAGCTGGAAACGTTGGGGGGTTTTTTGGTTTTTAACCTTCTAATCCTAGAGAAATCATGTAAATCGACTAAACCCGAACCCACCCACTGTTTGGTGGTCTGAAATGAGTTCTTTTTTTAAAGCAGTTGAATTGATTTCAAGCCCCCAGTGGGTTTGTGGCTGGGGATTTCCCTGCCCGGGGGGAGCGGCTGGAAAGGTCAATATCCCGCAGCGGGGTGCGGGGCGTCACCCTCCTCTGCCGGAATTGGGAAGTGTCTTTTATTTTATTATTTTTTCCTCTTTTTTTTCGTCCCCCCCCCCCGATTTAATCTCGGCAATATTTGCCGGATGCTGAAGCGCCGGCTGAGCCAGCCGGCAGCCACCCGCCACCACAACCCACCCAGCCCCGGACTCACCAAAATCCATTGTCAGGCGGATGCATCCGCTTCCCGCTCTGTGTATAGACTGGAAGATATTTATATTATATATATTTTTGTTCAATGGATGTTAATAGTAGATGTTTAAGTTATAGTGTTCCTGATTCGACAAGCAACGTACTGTAAATATTCTCGGCGTATATTCACGTTGTGTCATGTACACACCCAGGTACAGAGGCGACGGTGTAGTTTCTAGAGTGACGTAAGGAAAAAAAAAAAGCTTGTACAGGGTTAGGATGACTTTTGTATAGTTCATGACCTGCACTGTAGTTGTACCCATTGCACTGAACTGTAGTGTATTAAAAAAAAAAAGAGAGAGAGAGAGAGAGAAATCCTGTCCTTTTCAAACAAAACTGAGAAAAAAAGAAAGAAAAATAAAAAAACAAACCCTCCCAGAAAGCACACCTCCCCCCCCCCGCCTGCAGCCAGCAGGGGTGTGACCGGCACATTCCCAAAGCCCCAGGCAGTTGGTTTAAAACAGGATTTATTTTTTTAAAATTTATTGGTCCATTTCAGAAGCGATCGCACTTGACAGAAAATAAAAGGTGGGGGTGGTGGGAAATAAAAAAATCTAAAAACACCTGGTGACCACCTTGGGGTCATGGCTGGGGGCAGCGTGGTGCCTCCCTCTGGTGCAGTTTGGTTTTTTTTTGTTGTTTTTTTTTTTTTTTTTTCTTTTTAAAACAAATACAGAAACGTAAGTGCCAAGAGGCCGGTGTGTGCTGTGCTAACAATAAAGGAGAATGCGTGCAGCGACCTAGCCGTCTGCCTCCTGTGCCTTTATTTCGCCGTATTTCGGTGGTGGGGCCATGGGGGGGAGGGATGTGTCCCTCCATCCCGCACCCTCCTCAGCTTCCTGGCTGTGTTGTGCTTAAACACCATCACTTGTGCTGGGTCTGCCTGGGCTTGGGTTTAATTCCCCACAGCCCCTCGGGGCAGGGCCGGGAAGGGGGGGATTCTGGGATTTGCTCAGCCCTGCTCCCTCCAGAATTCCTCACTCCAGACTGCAGCCATCCACACAGAGCAATGCGGCCAGAGGTGCTGGGGCGCGCATGGGCACAGACTGGGGGGCTCCCAGCTTGGCCTCACAAAGATTTTCCTCCATGGGATCACCACCCTCCCTGGGCACACATCTGGGTTTTAGTTGCCCCTCCTGGGGCTGCAGGGGCACCTGGCTGGAGCCCTAGCCAGACCCCAAATTTTGGGGGGGGGCCCCCCCCCCCCCCCCCCCCCCAATTTTGCCCCCCCCCCCCCCCCCCCCCCGGGCCTGCCCGGGGCCTTGTGACAAGCATTTGCTTTGGGCGGGAGCCGCTGCCTTGTACGCAGGCAACAGAGCGAGGCAGGGAGGGGAGGCTGCCGCTCCTTGGCAATTTTTTTTTTTTTCCCTCTTTCCCCTTGAACTGAGACAGTGCCAAGCACTGCAAGCCTGAACACTTTCAGGCAAAGAAACGCTGATCTTGGTCACTTCAGGCTTTTTTTTCTTTTTTTCCCAATTTATTGAACCATCTCCTTTCCCTGAAGTGCAGGTGCTGGCAACAGCCATTGCAGCACGTTGTAGGAAATAGCTCGTGTAAAAAAAATAAAAATCTTTGGAAGCTCCCAAAGACACTCTTTATCTGTCCAGGGCCCTGCTCAGCACTCGTGCTGACGTTTCCATGCCCAGCCCTTGCCCGTCACTGCTCTGAGAGATGCTTGGCTCCACATAAAGTTCATTTTTTCGATGTCTTCTACAGCGTTGAACAGCCAGGAGCAGCGACTGGGAGCTGCTGGCCTGGCACCACAGGCGGGCTCAATCCCAAGGGATTACCGCCACGCTGGAGCCCACAGCTCCAAATCCCCGGCCACGGTGACCCAAATCCTCCATGCCCTGAGGCCCCTTCCTCCAGGCACAGTTTCCCATCCCGCAGAGGTGGCCGGTCCGGCCATGGAGGGACCCAACAAGGGTGGATGCGTCCACCAGCATCTCCCAGTGGAGGATGGGGAGGGCTCCCACGTCCCGTCTCCGGGGGGGGGCGGGGGGGGGGGAGGGTTGGGGTGGGCTCCCCCGTCCCGTCTCCGCCCCCCCCCCCCCCCCCAAAGCCTTTCTGCTGTGGGGGCCCCTGTGCACCCCAACCAGTGCTACACCCTCCCCCCCACCCACCCCCCCCCCACCCCGGAGGCTTTCCCTTTACCAGCCCCATCAATCCCTTCTAATTGCTCAGGTCCCAGCTTGACGAAGCATTTAGAAAGCGTACTTGACTCCATCCCAACTCAGCAAGGCAATTAAATGCACTCATAAATCCTCCTGAAGTAAATGAGACTTAATCGTAGGCTTAAAGCTCAGCTGAATCCAGGCCCCAGCAGCAGGGCAAGTTTCCCTTCACCTCCTTCCCAGCTGTGCGTGGCTGTCACATGCTGCGGTGTCTGAGCTGAGCTCGCCGCCCCGATCCATCTCTCCTCCAGCCCTTCCCCAGTGTCCCTTTGCCTCCGCACTGAGGGTCACGTGTACCCGCTGCCCTGCTGGGTCTCCACTCCCTGGGACAGAAACCCCTGAGAGCCGCAGGTTGGGAGTGTGCATGGTGCGGGTCTGTGGGCATGGTGACACAGGGGATTTCACTGAATCCCAGACTGGCAGGGGCTGGAAGGGCGCTCCAGAGATCACCCAGTCCAACCCCCCTGCTCAAGCAG
>BOSO01002866.1:288248-311497 GCA_018403395.1 Gorsachius goisagi
TCACCCTCAAAGTCAAGAAGTTCTTCCTCACGTTCAACCTCTTCTACTTCAGTTTGTGCCCATTGCCGCTTGTCCTGGTGCTGGGCACCACTGAGAAGAGTCTGGCTCCGTCCTTGTGACACCCACCCTTAAGATATTTGTACGTGTTGATGAGATCCCCTCTCAGCCTTCTCTTCTCCAGGCTAAACAAGCCCAGCTCCTCCAGCCTTTCCCCATAGGAGAGATACTCCAGTCCCCAGACTTCCTCCTCTTGAGGTTGGTGTCAGAGTTAACGGGATGCCTACACACTGGCAAACTCTTGGCCAGGAAGAAACCACTTTGGGTTGGAAGCTCTGAGTGGAGCTCGCTGGCCTTCGAGTCCTTTCTCTCAAGACTGCTTATAGCCCCTCACGCTGTTCTTGTGGTCCCTCCCGGATGCCAGGTTCCTCCACGAGGGGAACTAGAGAGTTCCTTGGTGCTCCAGAGCTACCAGGCTCCTCTAATGCTCTACAAAACGAGAGAATGTAGATTTGGAGATGGAGGGGCACTGCCAGGAGGTGCGACGCCTGATCGAGCCCAACCAGGCCCAGAGAAGCAGGTGTCAACTGCCCAAGTTCAGTACATAGCGAAGACCTTTCCCGGGTCCCTCCCGTCCCCCTCACCAAACCAAAAGGCAAATTGAGGAAGCCATGAACAAACACATCTCAGCCAGTCTTAGCTTCTGGACAGACAATGCGAGGATGTAAGAGGCTGTTTGCTTGCTCATAAATCATGAGGTAATGGTTAATGCGTTGGGTGTGGGTTGCGCCTTTGCTTCCCACCCTCACGCTGCCATTCCCTAACTGCCTACAGAGCTTGACCAGTACGTGGAAATTAACTCCTACCAAAAAGTTTAATTTCCAAACACCTTTAGACAGAAAGGGACACGCCTGGGAGGATGGTGGCAGCAGGAAGGACCTCCGGCTTGTAATGCTTTTTTTTTTTCCCAGTTAAACAGGTAACCTGGCCACCAGCTAGATCTTCAGAGGGAGCTCTTTATTTTGTGAAGGAAGGCCCAGAGTTAATCAACTTTAACAAATGACCAATGGCTTCAAGAGACTCTGGTTGGGGCAGTTGTTTCGCCAGGTCAAAGGCTTTCATCCCCAGCTCGCGAGCCTGGAACGAAGCAGAAAAGACAAGGCCACCATCAGGAATTTGGCTTTTCTCAAGGGGTAGTTAAAATACCTGCAGAGACTCGGGGGAGGAGCTGTATGGGAGCAGATCCAGGCCCCAGCCGCTCAGCCGTGGGCTCCCGAGGGTGACCCGCACAAGCTGCTTTGCAGGAGAGAGTAAAGCTGCCAGCAGAGATCACATTTGGGACCCAGGGGTGCAGACAGAAGGGATTGCGAACCCCAGCCCCCCGTGCTGGAGATCATCACCTCCCATCCAAGACAGCGGCTCCTCTGGACATTCCCAAAGCTCCTTCAGGAAAAAAACAGCTGTATTGACTCAACCTCAGCTAAATCCCTCATTTCCCTTGGTAGCTCTTCCAGGGATTGGACATCCTCCCAATTATAAAGCCGTGCCTTTTCTCTAATTTCAATTTGTTTCCTTGTGTCTTCCAAACACTGACTTTACAGCTTTCCCTGATACAATAAAGCATCGTCTGCATTTTCACCACCCGAAACCCAGGCAGAAGGAACTGAGGCTTCTGAGCGCCCAGCCCGAACAGAGGCACCAGATGGTTACCACTCAGCACGTCCTCAAAATCAACGATTTTTCAGGCAGAGAATGGGGCACTCTGCAGTTAGCAGTCACACCTGCAACTTTTAGCCAATAAAATAACAGGGTTGCAAACTCCAAACTGAATTACGGGGTCCAATGGAGTGACCCTACGTTAATATAATGGTAATTACAGGGAGTCTGGCTCAAGGAGAGGCACGTCCAAGGCCCACGCCTGACCTGACGTCTAAACGCAGCCAGGATATTGCAAAGGATGAAGCTGGGAAAGGTGGGTACCTACAGGATTGACTGAGGATGGCCTGGCAGAGACCAGAGCAGACCCAGGGGGCTTTGTTAGCTTTGACAGAGTGCAGATTGCGAGACAGCTCCATGCAGAGCTGTGGCGGCAGCTTTGTCCTCGGTCACCCAGGGCTGAGAGGCCGTTGCGGACTCAGGATTGGTGCCGGGTGAACCTAGGCAAATGGTTTCACGAGACAGGGCAAGCACTGAAACAGAGGTAGGGAACTCTCTGACCCTTTCACCAGGAGAAACTTACCTTGGAGAAATCCGTGGTCAGGTAATAAAGCATGGCAAGAGCATGCAGAACTCTGGCAGTTTCCCCAGGCTGCTGCGTTGGTGCCTGTTCTCTGACATCTAACACCGCAGCCAGTACTCGGATTGCTTCTGCTTGCTGGGCTTCAGCTGCACGGAGGGTGAAATCGACTCGTTGGATGGATGTATGCATGCAAGATAATATATTCAAAACTGCCCAATTACCTCTTCTAGACACCAAAGCATTGCAACTACAAGCATCAACATGGTATCCCAGCTCCATGCAAATTCCATGCCCATTAACAGATATCTTTTCATCTGGGCAGTAATTGTGCTGATTAGCCTTTAGTAAGGATGTGGAGCAACCTTCAGACTCCTGTCATAACTGGGGACGGCAGTGCGTGGCCCTGTCTTGGTGTGGCTCCGACTGGATGGAGACAGTGCCAGGCCAAGGGATTTACAGGGACGTTTCTCTTCTCTGACAATATTCTCATTAGCACAGATGATAGGAAGAAGACAAGGACCCGAGTCTAGCCTGACCCCAGCGGAGCGTAGGGTAGTACCATGCATATTTCCTACTGCTTTGTGTGCCTTTATGTCACAGTGAGAGACTCCCCAGCTTCTCTCCCGAGAGTATTCTCTGGATTAATACATCCACTTATCCATATGCGCTGCTCCATCATGTCTTGCTTCACAAGACAGAGTTGTAAACCTGCCTATGTGAAATGAAATGTTGCTTTCAGGTAATTAAATGGACACAAAGGAGCTGTAGATAAATGAGAATGGTGAAGTGGAATCGAATCCTGAAAGGCAAAATCTTGTATTGTGACAGTCGCTGCCAAGGGCACCATGAAAAGGGCGCATAAACAAAAGGGGCAGAGCTGCCCTTTCCACTTGAACACCCTCATTACTAAAGTGGCCTTGGTGGTCCCATCCAGCCCAATCCACAGAGCATCAACATCAGAAATACCTGTGATTCCGATTCAGTTTGGTCTACAGAACTGCCACGGCAATGCCCAACACTGTAAATATGAACAGCAGGACGGACGGACGCTTTAAAATCCCGTCCTCCAAACGGTTCTGCGCGATAGCGGTGCTTACTCAGACGATCTTCGATCAGTTTCTTGTCCTCAGTGAACAGAGATGTTTCCGGTCGTGACGTGAGAATTTGCTCCTGTGCTTGAACTGACCTCACAAGAAAGGCACGCCAGATGTCAGTTACCTATCAGGAAGCAAATGAATTATTTGACTTGTATGAATACATGGTATTTAGCAACGCGTTGTTCTGTAAACAATGTGTCCTGCAATGCATGTCCCTGCCACAATAACCGGAGTGCCTGCTGGTTAGTGAGCTGGCTGCTGCCAAGCGGGATGTTTCACATAGAGATCTGACCACTCGTCTCCCAGCAGCAGCTTTTTTGGAAGCTCGTTTCTCCATCCGACTGTTAGTGTTTATCAAACTTCCACAAATCTAACTAAACTGTTATGCAAAGGCAAGTTTGGTTGAAGTTTGCACGGGGAAATCAGGCAGACTGCACAACTGCCAAGGCCTGGTTTCCATAGAAAATCAAGCTAGACCAAGGAAAGCTCATTTTTTTCCAGTTATTACAGCAGTTAGAGAACTGTCACTTCCCTCACTTGGTCATTCAGTTCTAACAATCTTGTATCAGCCTGACTTATCGATTCTCAGCATCAATTTTGCGTGGCTCATTTGTATCCCATTGCTGCTCAGCAGCTCTTCCCTGGCTACGGGAATTCCTTGGCGACTTTCCCTACTTGTGGGACTCTCTTCAACCTCTGTTAGGTTGGACATTAGGAAAAATTCCTTCCCCACAAGGGCTGTCAGGCACTGGAAGGGGCTGCCCAGGGAAGGACTCGAGTCCCCACCGCTGGGGGTATTTAAAAGCCGGGCAGACGAGGTGCTTAGGGACAGGATTTAGTGGTGGGTTGGCAGGGTTAGGGGAACGGTTGGGCTTGGTAATCTTAAAGGTCTTTTCCAACCTGACCGATTCTATGGTTCTAAAAATTGTTATTCAAGTTGTCTTCGATTTGGGCAGCCAAACCTTGTTAAAAAATAGCTTTGCTACCAGCTACCCCGCACCAGAGAATCATAGAATCACAGAATCATTTGGGTTGGAAAAGCCCTTTAAGATCACCAAGCCCAACTGCTTTTAACTGAGTACAGAATTTCCTGGTTTTCACTCAGAGAAATATTTAAGTACGAAAACAGTTTCTGAGATTGATCCTAAAAGGCAACACTGGTACTTGATGTGGTCACCATCATACAAAAGGCAGTCAGAAACAGGAAAAACAGTGGAAAGAGCACAGAAAAAACAGAAATATACAGAAGATGAGCTTTGGCTTTACCAACCTCAGCGTAGAGTGAGTTTGCTAAGTCCATTTTGTTCTGGCGAAAGAAAACATTAGCCATGTGGAAATACCCTCCCGAGGTCTCAATAGATTTCAGTCCAAACATAGAACTAGCAAGGTAAATCTGAAATCGATATTTAAAAAAAAAACAAACAAAAACCAAAACGTGGAAGTTCAATGTTCTTCCCAAACCTGGAAAATTTTTTATTGTGGGTTAATAATATTGCAATCATTGAGGTTTTTTCTGCTTAACTGTAGCATTAATTATACCTGATTAGGACTGTAAAATATGGTACTAAAAAAGCTGTATTTTGGATTTTATGCAGAGGAATGCAACACCCCCAGATCCTCCGCTTGCTGGGGCAGAGGAACCTTAACACAGCGTGTTACCCCGCTGAAGCATGGGGCAGGTTACCCCCATCTCACTGTGCAACCCCTGTGTCTCTCGTCTTCAAACGCACAATCTGCTGCTGCTTTTCAGCTCGCCAGTCCTGCCTGCAGCGCCCATTTCTCGCCCCCGAAGCCCCAGACGGAGCTAGGGGAGCGGGAAGGCAGTGGTGCATTCCAGCTATTCTGAGCCAGCGTGTGACTCTCAGCAGATCTCAGACACGCGCAGCCAAAGTTCAGGCAGGTTTTGGGCACACGCTGACGCAGACCAGCCGCTTGCTAATAGCAAGAAATTATTACCTGACGCCCTTCCAGGCACCAGATTCAGGGCACCGAAAAAAACCCAATCACACAGCGGGGAATCTCTCCCCAAAAGTTTACAGACAAAGCACAGGCAGGGTTGTCTATGTTATAACAGAAAGGATCTAATTCTCCTCAACCGTATGTCATCATTGACACCCACACAAAGCTACTATCAAATTCAACAGTAGTGGGTATACATCACTCTGCACGGGATAAATTTAGCCTATGTGGGACATAAATAGGATGTTGCGGAGTTCATCTGCCTTTGGGGGATCAAATGACAGGGAAAGCATCCTCAGGACACGACTGGCAATAACCACTCCAAATCTGACAACCTGCTCTGGGGGTGAAAAAGATTGAATCGAGGAAAATGCTATTGAAGCAGACATTTAAATAAGCATCTGTTAAATTATGGCTGACGGAGAACTGCTCTCTAACAGGAAAGTATAGAGGAAAATGACAGCCAAAAGAAAAAAGTAACTTATCTGTTGAAGAAAAGGCAACTACACCAGTTTAGGGTACGACTGTCAGTTCATCTCAGGACCATAACCAAGCCAAGAGATAAATTTCTAAGCAGATGCAGTGAAGACAAGGTCTACATCACTTCCAGGGAATAAGGATAACTGGTAAAACACAACTTTGGCAACACATGGATGCACAGGAGTCTGAGATCCAGACAGTTCAGGTGTTCACACCACATATCCTCTCGGTCCCTAAAATCAGGATTGCACATCTCCCTGCTGGCGTTTTCCTATCTATCTAGAAGTGTTAGAGAAGGCAGAAAAATTGAAGTGTTTCTGGATATGAGTTGGCTTACATCATTTGCCAGGTGATACAAAGCCTCTTCCAAGTTTCCTTCAGCAGCACAGAAAAGCCCCAGACCACGATGCAATTTATACTGAAGAGCAGCACTGCAGTCTGGAGTTCTCAGGACAATCCACTGAGCTTGGGAGAGATACTTCGATGCCTCTGGAAGATGGCCAGCACCTGAAATGAGGCATAGAAACAAGCAGGCTACAGAGCATTTTTTTATTTAGAAAAGTAGTGAATACTGCCCATGAACCCTTTGCAGTAGTTCAATACGGAGGCCTAGTTTGTGGATTCCCCACTTCTCTCCTGAGCGCTCCTCAGTCGAACGGGTGTTCAGTATCGAATTTACAGACAGGCTGGGTGTCTACAGCTACAAGAGAAGCCAGAAACCATGTACTGCATTCAATTAATTGTATTTCAATATTCAATTCAATGTATTTCACCCCTGAAACACGTGTCCAAAACAGGTTAGCTACGGCAGCCACTAGCGACTCATGTATTATCACACTACAATGACTCAGGGCATTTTTTTTTCCCCCTGTCTCTTGCCAGGCAATTTACAACAACCCCTGAGACAGCTCAATGCTGCCAGCAGAGCGTTGTGTGTACTCCTGTTACGGTAATGATGTACAGCGATTTCTCCGGCCTTTGTGTCTGCAGCCGAGGAGAGCAGCTCTCCCCACACAGAGTCCTACTTTGACATATTTTTTTTTAAATTAAGCATACAGTCAATGAGGAAAAGCTCCGCTTCAGGCAGAGCACGCTTTTGTGAACAAACTGAGGCATTCCTCTGATGCAATGGCCTCGGAAAGGTTCCCTGGTTCCCCAAGATAAGAGCACGAGCAACCACCCTGGGGAATTTAATGCTTTTGAGAGTGGTGTGAAGCCACAGAATAGATGTTCATACGGCTTCTGTTGTGGGAACGGGTAGAGATGGAGAAAACGTTTCCCTTGCTTTCATTGCTCTCTCATCACCCATGAGTGATTCTTTTCCCCAGACCCACACAGAAAAAGGGGGGGGGGGGGCGGGGTGCAACGTCTCAAATCTCTTTGAAATGCCCTTGAGCCAGGGCAGGGTAGAGGCATGGCATAAGGTTGAAACAGCAGAGCTGGTCCTTCCCTGATAAATGGTAAAAGGAAACCAGAAACCTGACCCACAGGAGGTCTCGTCCTTGCCAGCGTTACTATTTAGACAATACTTACCAGTGGAGGCCTCAGCCAAGAGGAGATAAGCAGGCACCAATTGCACGGAACTTGAGCCGTACACTTCAGTACTGAAACGCAGTGCATGCAAAGCTGCAGGTATCGCTTCTTTATGCTTTCCATCCAAAACAAATTCCTGGGCTGTGCTGTACGCGAGATCGATGATGTATTTCTGCAGGGAAACATAGGAATGGGACAGAGTGAGCAAAGGATACGGAGAAATAAAATGCATGGGCTCTTTTTACATTTGAGTTTTCAAACTGTGAAACAGTGATTGTAATGTGCTTTGTGTCTGTAATTAATGGATGGAAATTAAAGCTGTCATATTAGAGCCTGGCTTTCATTCCCACTTCTCACAGGAACAGCTTTGGACATCCTGTTAGGTCATGTGGTGTCTTATGAGACGAAGAATCCTTTACGCCTACGAGAAAGGGCTAACAAGCAATAAAAGCTGTGAAGCACAGAAAATGATCATCACAAGACCACAGAAAAGATTAGACAAAGGGGCTACGGTGGGGTTTTGCTGACAGTAATAACGGTGACTCATAGCAGGCAGCGGAGCGTATGGTTTGCCAAGCTGGTGCCAGCCTGGCACACGTCCAGCTAGCTGCAGAAGACACGTCTGGAAGCGAGGAGAGAGCTCCTCACATGGCGCTGCAGCTTCCTCCCACCCTCTCCCGGCCAGTTCTGGGCCTGGTATTTTGGGCATGGAGTCTGGAAAGCCAGTCAAAATCAGAACACCCTAACACACTTACACTCCTGTACATCCATTACCCAAGCTGGGTTTGGTGGTCAAGCAGCTTCTGCAGGATTTCTGTTTGTTGTCAGAACCCATAATGTTTCCCATATGTACAGTTGCTTCCTGCCTTTTGCTGCACCTAGCAGTCCACACCGCATTGGTCTTTCCACAGTTTGCAGCATCTGATCTATTCGCCAGCTCCATAAGCGTATCTCCCTTTGAATGCCTGTTCATGGCCAAGAGCTCTACGGCAACCAAAGATGTTGCCCTGTGGGATGCCAGCCAAAAAAAGAGCCAGGATGCTTATTTATTTGTCTTCACTTTCAGTGTAACTGTTGCCAACTCCCAACACTTTTGCATTGGCTTTTCGCACAAGCGGTGCAGCAGGAAAGCTGCCTGCAAAGAAATCATGTTGTTGGTGCTCCTAGGGGTGCTGCCATGGTTAAGTCAGCAAAGCACTTGCTCTTCTTTTGCTAGGAGGCACGGGCAGGTCTGTGCAGTGAGGACTGGCAGAAAATACCATTTTACCTCTTTGTTGCCCTCTGTTTTACAGCTGTGGCTGAGCAGAGGGCAAAAAAACCAAAACCCAGTGCTTTTGGAGGGCAGGCTTTGGCATTTTGCTGAGCTTTATGTGCTTGGGGAGAGACAGAGAGAGTCACGCTATGGGTGAAGGAACAGCTCAGCAATAGGGAACCTCAAGGACATCCTGGCTGAGATAAAGGGACATCCTTTCTGGATAGATGAACGCATGGAAGAACACACCCCAGAGTGATAGCACGCTGCTATGGCAGGGAGAACCAAGAGCTGGAAGACACAGCGGTCATCCCCTCTCCAGCCCCTGAGCTACCAGCATACAGAGGGCGAAAAAGGCACACCCTTTCAAGTCATGGTGGGGGAGCAAGTGGTGCCCAGGAAAAAGTCAGCCCATGTTCAGGGCAAGGCACGATGAAAGCCATTATTGATCAGGCTGCCTCCTCTGTCCACACCACGCTCTCCCTGCTGCAACCAGCACTGGCTTTGGTGCGTGGGTATCAAGCAAATTGTCATCTGGGGAGGCACTGGCAATCAGGATCATTCTTTTCTAACTCCTTGACAATAGGATCATTGCTGCTTCCCATGACGTAAACATCTGCAGCGAGGATGAGCTAAGGGTTAGGTTCTTGCACAGTTCCCAGGAGAAGAAAGGGCAGGAGACAACAGAAGCCCTGCAGCACTGAATATTTGAGGCTGCGCAGTTACAGGCCTTGGGGGCATCATTAGCTTTGGCCCTGCACTGTTTTTCATCTTGCGTCTAGCTCCACGCCCCCAGACCTGCAGACTTCGGGCTCTTTTCATGTGTGTTGCAATTACAGAGGTTTCTCTGAAGATGCCCCCACGCATTTTTCCCCAGTTGGGGTTTGAGGAGGCTGAGGACCCCAGCTCTGCTCCAGGTGGGCACAAGGGTTTGGGAACACACTTGGGGTTCGGTGCCACATTCATTTACTCACTCACAGGTGCCAGAAACGATGGTGCACTTGAAGAAACGACGATTTAAAGGCAGCGGCAGGCTTCCAGACACTTGGAGTTGAAACCTGCAGTCAGTGGGGCTAGCACTGGGGCCAGAGGACTGCTGTAGCTGGCTGAGGCATGGATCTTTTCCCGTACCCAGGGGCTGCAGTAAGCTGACATCATGCAGGCAGGTGAGGCTATTCTAAAACAGAAACTTGGAGTTCTGTCAGTTTGGAGGTACTGTCTGCAGGCATCCCCCTGGCGATGTTGACAAAAGCAGATTTCTATCAACAAAGCTTTGGAGTACAGATGAGGTATGAAACTCATAACCTCCTGGCTCTCAGCTTCATGCACCATCCCTTAAGCCACAGGGCATTTTTGATGTGCACAAGTTTCTCTGGGTCCTGACAGAGGCTCGAGCCCTGTGTTTTCTAAACAAACACTGTGCAGGAGTTGGTGAAGTACAGGAGAAACGATCAAAAAATAATAAACCTAGGGGTCGGCTTTGAGCAGAAGGTTTTTTTTCTCCTCGTCATAAGACCGCGTAGCTTTTCCCTGGGCTCTGAAGGCCTTCTTTAAAGCATTTATTTGGCTCTGTGCACAGGAAAATGATGAAGCCACCAGGACGGGGCTCCACACTGCTCTTCCAGCTCCTGTCAGCCAGCCTAAGACCAACGCTGTCTACCCTATACCTCACTGTACATAAAGGCAGACTTCATGGGCGGGCTAGGAGCTGCTGCCTTGCTGTGAAAGCAAGCAGGTGACAAACAAGATGTTTCTGCTTTTTCACTCCTTCCTTGAGAGAGAAGGAAGACAAAGTGTCCCTGCAGATACCGCTCCCAGAATCTATTTTATTCAAATAGCCTGGAGACAAAGGTCAAAGTACAAATGTAAGAGGGTTGTTAAAGATCCTATAAAAATCTCTACTTTGAAAAAAAAAAAAAAAAAATCAGAGCCTGCTCTCTATGACTTTTCCCTTGAAGTCATTCCAAGCCTTGGCTCAAGCAGTTGGTTTGCAGTTGCCGTCTGCTAACCTCGGCGTGCACTCCCATTGAGAGGAGTGACTCTCCCTTCTCCACCAACCCCATCTTCCTGCTCTTCCCTTGGAACCTAATAAAAACAAATGATTAGCTTCTAGCTAATCAAGGAGCACTTCCTTGATCAGGTGCTCACGTGGTCTTTTGTCATGTAGCTAGGATAATTTTACTTGCTATAAAAGCAATGATGTAATAACAGACTCTTTCAACATCAGTCTTCAATATGTAGGTAAAGTTTCTTGGAAAAGCTTTAAGCAGGTGAAGATGCAATAAAAACCCCACCACCTCCCCCAGTAAGAGCAATTTTAACTTCGCTTCTTTCCAGACTTCATAAAAGATCAACTTAAAGGTAACCTGGAGCAAAGGAGCTTTTGCATTTTTCCTGATGCTTCTGGGACTGTTCTAACACACCTTTGGACTTTGGTCAACAATCTTGCCTGTGATTCTCAAGCAGATGGGATTTCAAAAACAAAACTGGGTTGTCAGTGCCTGATTCCTCTAAAGCCTAAAGGAATCTGCTGCCTAAAGCCTGTTGCAAGCTTTTGCCAAGCAGGACTTTTGTCTTACGCAGGTTCCACCCCTTTTAGATGTTCTCCTGCTGGATGCTCCCAAGAAAGACCGCGGCAATGAGCCAGTCACCAAAGTACTAGCACCGGGCCCAGAAGTGACCTTAAAAATAATACATGACATAAAATCCAGATTAATGATGTTCTTCCCAGTGGCACTGTTTGATAGTCACCAGCTCACTTTCAGCTGTTCTGTTGTCCTATTACTTCATGATTAGGAGTTATGCAATGGTAGAATGATAATTTATTTTTATGGGCAAGATTTTAAGAAGCAGATGCATTTGGGTGGTTTTTTTTATTTTATCAACATTGTGGAAAAGCAAATCCTGCCACCCTGTAAACAAACAAACAAACAAACGAGTTGGAAACCACTCAGGCTGGAAAGGAGTTGCACATCTGCACTGCCCACAAGGCCAAAAAGCAGAGATAAAAGACCGTACTTAGTGGGAAAGGGTGTGTAAAATTGGCCAGGTAAACAAAGGGAGGGGACTTTATTTCTTTGCCCCCCTGCTTGGAGAAAGGGGAATCCCTCTCATCAGCAAAGGATGAGGACACCCTGTAAGAAGTAAAACTCAGCTGGATCCCAGACTGAGCGGGGAGATGGACTAACTACCTGGCAAGGTGGGAGATCGGGATTACCGCTGCCTAAGGACTTCGAGTAAGGACTGCGAAAAAGGCAAGAGGCTCGTAGAATCGGAGAGAGGATGCTCCTGCTCCCCTTAGTATAGAGTTTTTGTTTAAAAATAAAATTAAAGCTCTCCAAGTGGATACCGATCAACCAACAGGGCGCCCTCCCAATGCTTTGTACATCAAAATATAGGAAGAAGAGATCTAATTAAATTTCAGTGGCAGCACTTTGAAGTGGTATTCATCTTTCTTGTACGTACCTGCCTCTTCAGCAGCTGTTCCGTGCCGTGCTTGCTTTCTTTTTCAGAAAGGAGAAAAGGGAGGGTTGTACGGATTGGAATCAGCAGCTGGCATATTCGCTCATGGATACTAACCCAGTCAGCTTTTTGATGATCCACATCACTAACAAAATGGGGGAAGAACAGTGGTTTTGTTTGCTTGGAAATGATGAACAGCAAGATTATTGCCTGTTGTACCTTCTGGACTTTCACCACAAAAATTACCCACAACAGCCATCAGCCCTGACTCTGTTCACAGAACACATAATATATACTTGATATGCCCCAAACAGGAACGCAGCACTGTCCTGCTGAGTGACTGTAATTCTGTACCTTAAAACCTTATTTAAATAACTCACAAAACTCCTGATACAGTTAAGTTAGAGCAAATGCCTGGCTTTCAACACTGAGGTACACAGAAAAAAAACCCCAAAGCCAAAACAAACCTCAAGTCATTGTGAAACCAATAAAATAGTTTCAGAGTTAACATATGGCTCTGCTGAGGACCCCGTGAAAGAGAAGATATTTGTGTAAACATCCACAAAGCTCACTGCACTGCTCTCTATTTGATGCAGGCGCTGTTGGAAGCCAGGAGGAACACAACTGCTGAACGTGCCTGCTCTGGTTCCCACTACCCTGCCTGCTGAGCTTTGTCCTGGGCCTTCTCCCTGTCTCTCTGCCTCCATCCTGGACCTTGTCCCTGCCTCCTGGGCCTCACCCCTGCCTGCTGAGCTTCATCCCAGGCCTCATCCCTGCCACCCAGGCTTCATCCCTGTGTCCTAAACCTTATCCCTGTGTCCTGAGCCTCATCCTGGGACTAGTCCCTGCCTCTTGCCCTGTTCCGGGCCTGTTCCTGCCTCCTGGGCCTCACCCTTGTGCCCAGAGCCTTGATCTGGGCTTTCTCCCCACCTCTTGCGCTATCCCAGGCCCATTCCTGCCTCCCCGGCCTCGCCCCGGCCCTTCTCCCTGTGCCCTGAGCCTTGTCATGGGGCTGGTCCCTGCCTCCTGCCCGGTCCTGGGTCTGTTCCTGCCTCCCGGGCCTCCTCCGTATGCCCTGAGCCTTGTCCCGGGGCCGTTCCTGCCTCCCGCGCCTGGCCCCGGGACTTCTCCCCGCGCCCTCAGACTCGCCCCTGCGGCCTGGAGCTCCTGGCGGGCCGTCCCGGCCGTGGCGGGGCTCTCACCAATAGTACGTCAGGCGGCAGCGGCCGCAGCGGAGCCGCCCCGCCGCTCCGCACAGCTCGCAGGGCCGGGACCCCGCCAGCGCCGCGCCGGGTGCCGCCGCGTTGCCAAGGCGACGCTTCCGGCGACGGGAGGGAGGGCGCTTCCGGCGGAAGGGGCGGGGCGGGGCGGGCATGGCGGCGGCGGGCGGCGCGGACGAGGCGGCGGCGGAGGCGCGCGTGCGGGCCTGGGCGGCGGGGCAGGCGGCGCGCGGGCGGCGCGTGGCGCTGGTGACGTCGGGGGGGACGCAGGTGCCGCTGGAGGCGCGCGCCGTCCGCTTCCTGGAGAATTTCAGCAGCGGGCGTCGCGGCGCCGCCTCGGCCGAGCGGCTGGTGGGGGCTGGCTACGGCGTCTGCTTCCTGCACCGGGCCCGCTCCGCCTTTCCCTGGGCTCGGGCCCTCCCGCCGCCCGGGCCCGCCCTGCTCGACGCCCTCCGCCTCACCCCCGGGCCGCCGCCCGGCGTGGCCGCCGACCCCGCCGCTCTCCCCGCCTTGCTGCCCGCCCTCCGCGACTACCGCCGCGCTACCGAGGCCGGGGCGCTGCTGGCCATCGAATTCACCGGGCTGGCCGAGTACCTGGCGCTGCTGCGAGCCGCCGCCCGCGCCCTGGCGCCCCTCGGTACCGGGCGGGGACGGACGGGAGGGGATGGGGCGGCCTCGGGGGGAAGCCCAGGCATGAGGGGACAGGGTGGCCCCAGGGACCGTGGGTCTGTGGTGTGAGGGGTAAAGGGGCCCAGGGGGGCTGCAGCACCCAGCATGAGGCTCTGGGTCATCCCTGGGGGCCGTTGGGGCTTGGTCTGAGGGGATGGGGTGGCCCCCAGGAGGGGAGATGGCCCAGGCATGAGGGGACAGGGTGGCCCCGGGGACCATGGGGCTCTGGTGTGAGAGGACAAAGGGGCCGGGGTGGGCTGCAGCACCCCGGGTGTGAGGCTCTGGGTCGTCCCTGGGGGCCGTTTGGGTTTGGTGTGAGGGGATGAGGTGGCCCTGGTGGGTGACTGTGTCTGAGGGGACCCCGGTGTGTGAGGTCAGCGCTGCCCTGCTCGGGACAGTGCCCATGGGTGATGGGGGGGTGTGTGTCTCTGAGGGGGATCCCCTAATTGGTGCGAGGGGGGCCCAATTGGCTCTGGTCCATCCTGGGAGTCCCTGGTGTGGGCTGCTCAGTACGTGCCCACGGTGGTGGCTGACTGCAGTTGTGTTTCTCGCAGGCTCCAGCGTCATGTTTTACCTGGCAGCCGCTGTGTCAGATTTCTACATCCCTGCCTCTGAGATGCCTGAGCACAAGATCCAGTCCTCGGAGGGGCCCCTGCAGGTGAGGTACCCCTGGGCATGGCCCCCCTCTGCTGCCCCCTTCTCCCCTCCTGTCACTCTGACTGTCCCAGTTTCCTGATGGAGTCACCACTGCTGGGGGACTGGCTGTGGAGGGATCCTGGGAAAGGCCACAAAGCAACAATGGCCAAAAAAGCATGTCTTTTCTCTGGGAATGGGAGGCTGCGTTTCTGTGGTAGCAGAATGCCATGGAAATATCCCTTTGAAGTTGTACACGCTTCCAGCAGGGAGCTGAGCTGATGGTGGATCTCGGGTAGCTGAAGAACAGTTGCTACTGGAGTAGTCACGTTGCCTTCTTCCTGCTTAACGCTGACAACAGCCCAAAAGTGTAGTGCGCCTCTCATGCCCACATCCCTTTCAGCTATGGGAGCAGGTGGATCCAGAGCTCTGAATATACCAAATTTAGTTTAATTAGTTTTTAACAAGTTGCTGGGCTTAATTCCTTATCCCTAGCATAGGAAAAATGAGACCCTGTCCAATTCCCAGTGGCAGATCCAGAGGTTAAGAAGCTGGAGAATGAAGACTCCTACTTTGTTCGCCCACGCTTGGGCATATTTATGCTTCGTGTGCCTTAAAGAGTTGCTAGAAAGAAGGATTAAGACTTGACAAGGTGCCTGGATTTTGGGGAGCTGAAAACTTGGGGCTTCTGCAGTTGTAATTCTTTTTTTTTATCTTCCTCTGCTTATGTTTATATTCCTGGAGTGGGTTTTAGCTCTTAAATAACAAAATGTTTATGTAGTTACTGTGGGCTTGCTTAAGAACGCCCTCCTTATTGTCAAGACCAGACTGATAATTTAATTTTACAGTGTGTGCCAGTGATATTTTAACCTTGTTTGGTGACTTCTGACCAAATACTGCCTTGGAAAAATTCCCAGTGTAAAAATTATGGGAAACGAAGCTGGAATTTCCCTACCCCCCCATTCCCTTCTCTTATTAAAATGCATTGTAATGTTTTTACTGAATTTTTTCTCTGCTGTCTTTCCCCAATGTAGATCACAATGAAGATGGTGCCAAAAATGCTCTCTCCTCTTGTCAAAGAATGGGCCCCAGAGGCATTTGTTATTTCCTTTAAACTGGAGACAGATCCCTTGATCTTAATTGATAAATCACGGCAGGCTCTAGAGAAATATCGTCACCAGGTGGTGGTAGCAAATATCCTGGAGTCGCGGAGAACCTCTGTTATTATTGTAACCAAAGACTCACAGACTCCGTTATCTCTTTCTGATGAGGAAATAGCGCAAGGCATGGAAATAGAGGAAAAGATAGTGAGCTATCTTCAGGGCCAGCATACCGCATTTATAGAGAAGAAAGGCTGAGGACCAGCTCTGACTGAAACAAGTGAAATTATCCTAGAGAGGGAGTGGAACTGGAGCAATTCTCTATCCCAGGTAAATAAAACAATCCTCAGTGAAATGCTGTGGGAAAGGCTGCCGTCCAAAACCGCGTAACTTTCTACAGCTTGGTAATGGTCATTGTTGCTTGCTTTGAAAAAGAAAAATACACTGAAGTGAAAACATTCGCAAGGATGATATTTGTTCTGGTGTCTAAGGAAGGAAAGGATTGTATTGCTTTATTTCTGTCCCGTGGGCTGGGAGACCCGGGAGGTTGAGAAATGGTATATGTGTCTGTACATAAAAGATTTTCTTGAATCCGCCTCTTCAAAGTTTCTTTTCCGAATTGTTGGATGGAAGGAATGGTGCTTTGCAGATATGACTGGACTGGAGTGACAGAGCTGGCAATTGGCTGGTATTGATAGCGGATGGTGAAATGAACGTGGCAAACAATGAGGAAGCAACAGCAACTTTGGAGATAAACCTGTTGTGCAGCATGACTACGCTTTAAGAAATCTGCTCAGAAACACGGTTCAAACAATAGGTACTGCAGCGGCATCTCTCAAGCAGCTGTTTCGCAAAGGTTTTCCTTCCATCTGGGGTGTTAGCAGGCTGCTGGAGGGGGATAAAGGCAAGGAGACAACGTGGCACAGAGCACAGGCAGTGAGTGGCCTCTGAGCGTGGCATGGGGACAAGAGGTTGGAGGAGGAGTAGGCGGTGAGGGTGGGGAGGTAAAAGCGGATGGGGTGGCAGTGATCAGCTCTGGGAGGACAACTGCCTCTTTGCTGTCTGGATGGAATTAAAATGGGAGCCAGTTAGAACCAGGACATTCCTGGTTTTCTCTACATCTAAAGGATTACCAACTTGTTTGTGTCTATTCCTCATGCTTACAAGAAGCAAAGTGTGCAATTCTGTGGTAAAAAAAACTTAACTGCAGCTGTACTGCTGTCCATTGTGTGTCTGTTTCCTTGCAATAAATTCACTGGAAGTCTGTGAAGACGGACAGTAATGCAGTTCTGCACTTCAAGCCTCTCCGGAGGTGAGACCGTGCTCTGTTTAAAACCACCGAGCGCTCAAGAAGGCAACAGTGCTTTTTGTAACGATGCTGATCACCTGGAAGTGAGGTGTGCTTATAAAAAGAGGGTAAGAAACCCAGAAGAGCAAGAAAAGAGCACGGGAATGGGCTTGGTGGATCAGCAGGGAGCATTGAATGCTAAAGGGCTGTTACGGTGTGCGGGGAGGATATGTTTAGTGATGGGAGAAGCAGTCCAGATTAGTCAGGAATGCTGAGATCCAGCTGGCAGCTGAGTCAGGAGAGGGAACTTAACAATTTCTACGTGGCTGGGACTGATATTTGCAGAAGGTGGAGACAGTACTGAAGTGGACACAGTCCGCAGATGTGGGATGTGCCTGTTGGAGACGTGCAGATAGGGAAGGAGAAGATGATGGAATGTCCTGCATATGTGTTGTGTGCACTCATCAGCTGTGAGAGCTGCCAGTCTTCATTGTCCAGTAGGTGATCAATGTGAATGTTGAGTCTTGCTGGTTTAGGGGTTTCATATTCCCTTTATTTGGAGTCTTGCACTTAGAAGCAGGGGTGGACCGGTAGAGATGAGAATATAAAAACTTGTGTAAATTGAATGCGCCCTCACAGGGCTGTTAGAACAAGGGGTGGGAGAAGTGCAACAAATGCTGTCTTTGGAGTGTTCTGGTCTTTCTCTGGAAGGTGACTGTGAAGGAGAGAAGAATCTCAATTTTTTGAGGAGAAAACTCTGGCATTGCCTGTCTTGGACCCTGCAGGAGCTCCCGTGTGACTTGGGAACGCAGCCATGGGCTTCCCTGTGGATGTCTGCTTCAGCAGGGTGGTGAAGCCCAGGTTTGGGAGACTTCCAAAACTCAACCTAAGCCACAGCCATCCCAACCCAATGTTAGTGATGGTCCTGTTCCCAGCGGGAGGTTGAACGAAGACCTTGAGAACGCCCGTCCCACCACTGCCTCTAGCACTGGCGCTGGGCACCAGCCCTTCTCTTTCGGGAGTGCTGGTTGTGGTACCGTGAGTGGGAAGCAGCTCCTGCAAGTCCCACCTGTATGTCGCTTTCTGAGGGTCGCAGGCTTTGCTCAGCCGAAGGTCCCTGCCGTGCGCTGCAGCATCCCCCTTGTCCATGGCTTGGTCTCCTCCTTTCTCTGCCCATGCCTTCAGCTGGTGAGTCAGCTCTGCAGGATGAGCCCTACTTTACCTTGCAGTTTCACCCCCTGGGCTTCACTTATGTCCATGGTCTGCCTGGGGGGAAGCCCTTCACCTCCAGCAGCTTCACCCGGGCTTTAGAAGAAACTCGGGAAAAGCCTTCGGCCCGTTTTGCTTCGCGTTGGCAGCAAGTGGGGGGGTTCGGCAGATCCTTCGGTTGTGTAGTGGCCTTGAGGCGCAGGTAAAGGCAAGGAAGCCCTAAAGGCCACCGATTTTATGGCCGGGAGAGGGACATTCTCCTTCCTCTGTCACCTGAGGTGGCGCCGCGCTGCCGGGGGGCGTGGTCTGGGCGCGTAGGGGCGTGGCTTCTCGCCGCCGGGGGGGCGGGGCGCTGGGGCTGCCCGTTGCCATGGCGCCGGGGGGGGCGGCGGGCGGTGGCCCAGGCCCGCGCCGCATGGAGGCGGCCGCCGCCGCCCCGGTGGGTGCCCGGGAAGGGGGGGGGGGGGGCGGGAGGGGAGGTGGGTTTGGTCCGCCGGGTCGCTGTCGGTGACGGCTCCTCTCGGTTCCCCCGCAGGCGGAGGCCCCGGTACCGGCGGAGACCGTCCGGCGCTGGCTGCAGGCGGAGGGCGCTGACCCCGCCGCCCCGGCCGAGGAGCAGCTGGGCCTGGCCTGGCGGCTGCTGCGACGCGCCGAGGCCCGGCTCGGCGACCTGGAGCGACGGCGGGCCGAGGAGATGAGAGACGTAAGGGCTGGGAGAAGGGGCCAGAGTTACCCCTTCGGGTTTTAACCCGTCCGGGCCCAAACTTGCCCGTTTCCCCCTCTTTTTGCAGGAGCAGGTTCAGGGGTGTTCACAGCCAAAAGCTGCTTTGCTCCTGCCCCCAGGAACTCATGGCTGTACGGCCTGGTTCCTCACCCTGGGGCAGCAAAAAGCACCCAGTGAGCTCAGCATCTCCCACAGAACCAGGGTTGAGAGCCCCCTGCATCCCAGCACCTTCATACCTCCATCCCCTCCCACCTTCCAGACCTTTCAGCCAAGTTTTTAACATCCCCAGATGTTACAAAGGTGTAAAGAAGTAGCATCCTACAAATGTTTGAGGCTATCCTGTAAATGTTGGGGGGATTGAGAGCAATTTGCACCAACAACTCTCTGGCCAGGTGTCAGGTATAGCCATCTTTTCTTTATTTCCAGGTGGAAAGCTATGTGGGTCACGTCCGTAACCTGACGGAGGAAAGGAATGCTATCACCACCAAGTGTGAAAAAGAAAACGAACAGCTCAGGCTTGAGCTGACACGGCTGCAGCTGCAGCAGGGTAATCCTTTCCCTCCAAAACGTGGCCTAAGGAGATGGGTTAACAGGTAGTAGTGTTACAGGCAGAGCTGGTTTAAAGCTTCTCTGAGAGCAGAGCAGTGTTTCTCAGTGAGTTCTGCTAGACCAGTGTGTGTGGTATGTCATTTGGGAGGTTGGCAGCAGTGTTAATGAAATATTAGAACTGATTTGTAATCGACTTAGAGATTCTTGTCTGCTTTTACTACCTTTATTCAGCGAATTGGGCAGTTTCTCACTTCATGTGGCTCCGTTGTTGCACTAAGCATCTTACAGAGGCTGTTTGAAGAATAGAATTGATGGTGCTGTTTGTTTGCCAACTCTAAATTATTTGACAGTGACTCCTTGGGTAACTGAGTGTTGAGCTGTGTTCCCACTGAAGTCAGTGAGTTTGCCATTGCCTTAGACAAAGTCCACATTTTTTAAAACAACTTTGAAGGGCAGTGGTATGTTTGTGACGGTGTTTCAAAACTTGTCCTGTGTGCTTATTTTAGTATAGTAATTTTCTTTAAAACAAATTATTTCACTTATATTTCACTTCAGATTATTTGTTTTCTTCTCAAACTCTGGAATCACTTCCGGTAAGGGCAAATACATTTTGCTGGTTTTGATTTTCTTCAGTCTTCCTAGTCCTCTCCTCAGGTTTGAGCGCTGCTGATAGCACACCCTTATCGTTGACTCCTCCTTTTGTGGTGTGTATCATCCTGGGCTTAAGGTAAAATTGGCTTGAACGGTTTCCTTCCTATGCACGCTTTAGCTGGGGAGGCAAATCTGAGAATTTGGGGAAATTGATTGTGGTTTTGGGTCTCGGTTTGGTTTTGGCCAGCCTGCAGGTTTCAGGGAGCACATCTGATGGAGAGGCTTTTCAAAGGTGGGTGTGCGCCTGAAAATCTGGTTCCTCTGGGTATGTAAAGCTGTCATTTAGTGTTGAAAATGCTGGTACGCAATGGTTTAGATTACTAACGAGCCTTTGGGAGCATTGCTGTAGCAGAAAACTTTATTACTGCTTCTTTTCTCATCTTCCCCACGAGGTGGCAGGCGAATGACAAAAATGTCCTGAAAGCTGGCTTTGCATTTATTTTCTCATAATGGCTCCGCTCCTTTGGACTTTTTCAATTTTTTTTTTATTTTTTTTTTCAAGGATTCTTGTGGTTGTTGAGCAATGATTAACACTCAGATGGAAACAGAAATCCACATCCGCTACCCTGGTGGATTGGGGTTTTCATGGTTCTGTGGGTGCTTTGGTGCCATGCAGTGTTGCTGTGCAGCTTTCTGGAGGAGTTTGCTTTGGGATATCGCTGTCAGATTTTGGTTTTTAAGACTTGTTATTACCTTACTGATGGCATTAGCTGTGGTCCCGTGATATGCACTGATAACATAGTGATCTGGGCAGTGGATGAAGCCCTGCCTTCCACCGGGCTGTCCGCCGCAGTGAGGGATGCCAGCCCTGACGTGTTTTGGGATGCTTGTAGATCATTTTCTTGAGGGACTGGCCTTTTGCTTTGCAGGTAAGCCTCTTGACAAAAAAAACCCCACTCACTGGCCATCTCTGGTGCAGAGTGGATGGATGTGTTTGTGCTTTAGCTGCTGCACTTTCTCAAAGACTTCTGTCAGGCCTTTGCCTGCTCCGGGTCTCTAACGTAACCTCTGCTGCAGGGTTCAATGCTGCATTGCTGTGTCTGTTCCCTGGGCCTCTGCTTTTCATCAGAGTTTGTGCAAACCAACCCAGAGATGCCTCCTGAGCCCAGTGGGTTGTAGGACAGGCTGAAGGTCTTCAACTAGAAGTTGACTTTCCTATGGGTCTTACTTCTCTTATTTGTGAGGGGCAGCTGGTTGTCTTTAGTAGGGATGAGATGATACTGCAGATCAGGCTGGAAACAGGGCTGGAGAAGGGCCCTGTGGCAAGGCAGACCCCAGTCTACTGGGATTGTTAAACTAAAATGTGGGCAAGGCAAGAACAGAGGATGGTGGTGGTAGGGAGCTTTTGGGAGGCTTGAAACAATAATGCGTTCAGATGGGAAGGGGCAGTTGAGGACAGAGGCTGGTTCAAGCCTGTGGTACAAAGGAGGGGCCCAACCTGTGAATGGTGAGGTGCAAGTGACCAGGATCTGTCCTGATCTTGCTCGTCGTGACAAGTGGGAGTCCCATCTTTGGGGAGCTGAGAGATCGGGAAGGGAAGAGGCAAAGGCTGGGGTAGATGCAGGAGATCGCTTGGGTGGGCTTTTGGGACTGAGCGCGCTCCCTCTTCCAAAAGCAGCCAAACAGATCAGAAGCTCTGCTTGGTCCGAGGATTGCTGGGAGCAATTCAATCTGCTAAAAGCTGTTTCTGATGATAAAAAGTAAGTTTCTGCTTCCACATTTACTTCTTGACTGGAATGGGCTCGAAGGGTTACTACAGAGAGCAGCCACGGCTGGTTTTATGTTGGGCTATTGATCTGAGCTTTACCTCATTTGCCCAGAGTGAAATTTTTCCTTTCCTCGAGGCAGTTCATAATCTGTTTCCGATGGTTCTTGTCGAATACGCCTCGGTGTTTTTGGAGGGCAGATCGATAACTCATGCACTGCATTACCAAAAGCCTTTCTGAAAAAGAAATGTAATGGCAGTAAAACACAACACTGTTGGGGGCTTGCCTTGATCTGTCAAAGGAGTGAAACAAAAAGAATAAATAGTCATGGCCTGAGCTTGTTTATTGTAACAGCTGTACTGCTTAAATGTACCCAACGTGGATGAGAGGCTGCAGCTTCTGTCGTGGGTATGAGGATAGCGGTGAACTGCTTATTTCTGAGAAACTTCCTGGGGTAAGGCACCTTTGCAAATAGAAAACTGGCTTCCAAAGAAGTGAGTGCGGAAGTGGTGCAGCAGATACGTGCTGGTGGGAACGCATCAGTGTGGTGGAGTTTGGCCTTCTCAAATAGGACATGTTTGAGATACTCCTAAGAAATTAGTGGGCTTTTACAAGCAGGTGGTCTGTGCAGATCTACAACAGGCACCCCTCATCCTCCCAAATCCTTTTCCTCTTCACCCTGTAGAAAATTTCTAGGTCTTGTTACCCCAAACCATACTGCTTAGGTGTAGGGGAATTATTTGCTAGTAAAACTGTCAGTGTAGGAGCCACCATATGAGTTCAGAGCATTGGTCCAAAAAGGAGACGGTTGTCCTTGTTTTGCCCATAAAGCAGACCAGCTTTCAGCTTATTTTAGATAGGATTTGGTAAAGCTGAGAGGAAACTGCAAGGCAAGTTGAAGGCAAGGGGGATTTTTCAGTTCTGTATGAGCTGCGGGCTCTTCATAATGTACGTGGAGCAAGTGGTCAGCTATTTTTAAACTGCAAAACACGGTATTTTGCTCTGCTTCATGGAGGAAAGCTGCAAGTCAGCCATGTTTGACCTCTTCATTGAACAAGCTGTAATTTGTAACCACAGGGGAAGGCGAATGGGACACCGCAGGGTGTTTTCCATCCATAGGGCCGGACAGAGCTGGCTGCAAAATGCGGAGTGGAAACATGCGATTGATTTGAGCCTTAGGATGTGATTGCACCGGGTCCCCTGTTAAATCCCATGTATGGAAGTAAGGAACAGACTTTTCCAGAGCTGTGTATGTATCCTGTGTAAGAGTATGAGGAATATTTGCTCTGCTTCACTTCAGATGTCTAACTCAGAATCACAGAATCACAAGGGTTGGAAGGGACCTCAGGAGATCATCTAGTCCAACCCTCCTTCTAGAGCAGGGCCACTTAGAGCATGTTACACAGGACTTCATCCAGGCGGGCTTTGAATATCTCCAGAGAAGGAGACTCCACAACGCCCCCTGGACAGCCTGTTCCGGT